>CATQHM010000001.1:0-162671 GCA_958295455.1 Coleophora deauratella
ATCTTACAGGTACAACTATCGTCGACAGATACAATCTAACATTTAGTTTTATTTATATACCATTTGACACTACCATTGACTAAGACTGTCAAGTACAAGCCGACTAAGACTCAATTGCAGTTTAAATCTCATTGGATTTAACACAGCTAAAAAGTCAATTTATTATGTTATATTTATTATATCAGGTATCACTTGATTTTACAAAGCTACCACTTTTTATGTAAAATTAATTATTTTTTCAAATTATGTACCAGTTTTTAGGAACACTGCCCAGCATTCGCTAAACCAACACTTTGTATTTTACTTTGTCGTTTGTAGGTACACCGTGCAACCATTGCCAAAACATTACTTTATTGGTACCGTTCAGCATTTGCTAAACTACCACTCGTACTTGGTACCGTTCAACATTTGCTAAACTACCACTTGTACTTGGTACCGTTCAGCGATTGCTAAACTACCAGATTGTTCTTTGTTTCCTCCCTCATTTAGCCAAAATCCAGCCTAAAACAGATTCGAATTTTCCAATTAATCCTTTCTACATTGTTTAATTTCGACATTTTGCTCAGTCAGTTCCCGCTTACGCGTCCTCAAAACTATATTATTTTAGAAATATATTCACCATCTCTATATACGCTATTACCACCCAGGACAACTTTCTTATTCCTTTGAACTATGTCAGTGATTATGATTAAGCTATTTCACGCATCTCTTTGTGTTATATTCGGTTACGTAAAGAAGCCCCTAAGAAAAGCTATCTGCCTAAACCAGTACCAATAATCATCATCGCACGATTATATTATGTATTTATTAGACATTTATGATTTTTATGTTAAGGCATTGAGACCCGTCTTAACTGGATTTCCTTTTCAACAATCTTATTTCTTTCATTTAAGAAATATTTTTAAAGATTCAACTATTTTTATAAATATTGTAAATATACTTATTAAACAAGAAATATTTCATTCTGTTTCAAACCAACTTCGGTTGTACATGAAGACTATATACGTCCTTACTTCATACATATCATAGTATAGAAACTCCTTTCTTTAAACTTTTTTGTTTATTGAAAACTTTTTGTTCGTAATGAAAACGACTTTTTGGCGGGAACTCGCGGCAAGAGTTTGTCATTTTTGTTTTATTATCCGAAAAAATAGATATCGTGGTTTTTAATGCATAATATTGATAGTTTATTGTTCAATAAAGTGCCATTTAAGTGTCTAATATGTAGGATAATGAAATAAAAGTGTGTAGACTGTGTTTCGAGTGCTCTCAAGAAGTCCATTAAATCTTCATCAAAAGTGCTATCATTTTGCTGAAGAATAGGAAAATTTAAATACAAAAGAAATGGCTTTGGCCTCAATTGAATTTTCCTATAAAGACGAAAAGATACGGAAGAAATGGCTTATGACCTTTAAATACAACAGCAGATTTACAACAGACCAGGCTGTATGGCTCTGATCCTTTGCCTTCCCCATCTCGGGGTAAAAAAAAAACAATACAATACTCGTAATGAAAACTCGGCGATGCACCGCATAACGCATAAAATCTTTTTATTTACTGACTTGACATTAGTCGTCAGAGAAAAAGAAGTAAATACAAACAACGCGTGACATGACATTATTTTCTAAAGACGAGGCAAACTAGTATTTTAAATTAAGGTGATGCCATTAAACTTTTATTTTATTATTTACAGTTTACTATATAAAAATAATAAATACAAGCATGTTATAAACTTTTTCCTGTAAATAAGACAAATATTCTGTCGGGCTTATGAATGCGGTGCACGATACCCGTTTTCATTTCACATTTGAATGGACTCGTCCATACTTTAAAAGTCCGTGACAAGAAATTTTGTATTCTGTAAATTTTACAACAAATCATTAAAAATCACTGTAACAGTGTTCTTATTTAGGTTATTTCCTACGTTTATGTACCAAATTACATGAGTTCACATTACTCAACCATTTAGTAACAGTATGGAGCTATTTTAGTTGTATTTTTTCAAACATTTTCTTGTCTTGATTTTTTCAAGTATATATCTCGATATTACCTCTGTTGTGTTTATTTAGTTTGTACTTGCGTCAGAATTGGTTAATCCTGGCTGGGTCGCCACTTGTACAGTTCACAGATGCACAAACTACAATAAATAAAACACAGGTTTGCTTGGACAACCGCACCCGGTGACAGCTCGATGGCAAGTGTCCACCGTAGTAACGTTCATATAATTTCCAGTATGCTACAGTGATGATGAACTCACAGCATATCTTCCGCCGGTGCGCGTCCAACACTAACTTTCTAAACTTATCCATTAGTTATCTAAGTAGTTCTTTTAGTTTGTTGTTGTATTATTTATATTTATTTTTCCATCACCATATATTTTCACAATCAGTTTATTTGGGTGCGTTTATTGTCAAAATATTGTCATTTTTGTTTGACAGAGAACGAAATTTTGAAATTTACTTTTTTTGCATGAAAGGAAATTCAGTAAGGCGGCAAAATATAGTTTAAGTATATCAAGTAGGGTGTCCCTTGTTTTTCTAAGTTATTATTTTTAACGCATAGGCTCTAATTTTGTGTATTTGACCCTAAAATACTCGGAAAAAATTTTTTACCTTATTTGGAGCACTGCAACCCGTGCTGACTTGAGCGGGAACATGTTCATACAAGCCCCTACGCAAGTGCCGCGCGGGCGCGCTCGGTTTACACTTACTCTCGGATTGTCGCGTAACTAACACGTAATATTTTATATTTCGAAGATGTCAGTGGAACTGAGAAGCGCTAAAAAGAGTATTTTCTTGGTTGGTGAGGTGCATCACCAAATAACGGGTGCAAAATTGCCGTCTAATCGACAAGTTCTCGCAGTTCAATTTTTTAATATTCGCGAAGTGAAACTGACTGTCAATGAAAGCGCAAATCTTGTAATACGGGAGTGTATTATATTCTGGGAAAAGGCTAGAATACCTACCAAAGCTCTTCCTAACTGTGTGAAGAAGCTTGTGGATCTTTATCAAGTCTGGCGAGAGCTTCAAAAAAACCACAAAAAATCACAGGATGTTTTTAAACGCCGTGAGGAGGATTTTCTAAAGGATTTGGATAATTTATTTGATATCGCTCACGCTGATGCTCTTAAAAGGATGAAAATTGAAGAAGATAAAATTTTCCTACAAAAGCAAAGAGAGCCAGGGCGCCTTGGTTGCTTGGCAGGTGTAGACAAAAAGTTAGCTGAGAAGGAAGAAAAGGCAAGGCAGAAAAAACTAGAAGAGGAGAAAAGGAGGCTCCAGCAAATGACTTCAGCGAGCTCATTGACATCTTCTACTTCACACAGCTTAACACCACCACAAGAACTACATGAAGGCCAATTTACCAGCTCTGAAGAAAGCCTGGAGGAACCTTTGCCTGCCACATCTCAATCTGAAAGTTCGGTAACTACTACAAAAAGAGGAAGGAAAGATTTTATCACACCTAAGTTAGTTGCAGCTTTAGACAGATGTCAACTAAGCGAGATTCAGTTTATATAATACAAGCAGTAATAGAAGCACTAGGTCTTTGTTGCGACGACTATCCAATTAACAAATCTTCTATTCAACGTATTCGAACACAGATAAGAAAGGATAGAGCAGAATCTATAAAATCCGATTTTCAGAATAACGTGCCAGAAGTAGTTACAGTTCATTGGGATGGAAAATTGTTACCCAGCCTAGATGTGAGAAGTTCTAAAGAGGAACGCCTGCCGATCCTTATTTCCTTTGGAGAGAAGGAGCAACTTCTTGCAGTACCAAAACTAGATAGTTCTTCCGGTAAAGATCAAGCTAAAGCTGTTTCAAACGCGCTTCATGATTGTAACCTTACTGATAAGGTTCAAATTATGTGCTGTGATACAACAGCATCTAATACAGGGCGCATAAATGGAGCTTGTGTGCTTTTGGAACAAAAATTAGAAAGAGAATTATTACTGTTTGCTTGCCGCCATCATGTGTATGAATTGGTCCTCAAAAGTGTATTTGAAACTAGCAGTCCCGATATCCCACTATTCAAAAAGTTTAGAGACAGCTGGAAGAACATTAATCCTGAGGCTGTCGAATCATGCATAGATTTCGTTAAACAGCATCTTTTTGATGCTACCATTAACGGATTGCTGACCTTTTTCAAACATGAACTGCAGAAATCCATCGTACGGGACAGTTGGGAGCTATCCATTATTTACCTGGGAGGAGATAATGAGGTTAAAATTAAAATTCGTCCTCCTGGCGCAATGCATCAAGCACGATGGATGGCAAGAGCTATTTACTCTTTGAAAATATGTTTGCTGCAGTCTCAATTCAAAATGAGCGTTAAAGACAAACGAGCATTGCAAGATGTTTGTTTATTTATTGTGGCAATTTATGTGAAGCCCTGGCTCGGATGCAGTTTGGCAGTGAAGGCACCGAATCAAGATTTGCGTTTTTTAAAAACGTTGAAAGACTATGAAAATGTTGACAAAGAAATTTTCAAAGCGGCTCTAAGTTCAGTCAACACCTGTGGTATTTATCAGAAGAAGTGGTGATATTATCACTCTTTGATGATGATGTCGATGAAGAAACCAAGGCGAATATGGTAACGAACTTAGGAAGAGAAACTGCATATGACTTCGGGAAGCGATATGTTGCATCGAAAGAAGAGATGTCTGCCTCTTTGTATGGTAAGAGTTTTTTTTAAATATTTTAACTGAGTTGTTTGTTCTAAATTTGGTTAATTTCCTTGAAATACCTACTAATCTTATTGTTACAGGGAAGTTGTTGAGCGATTTCGTGTCAGCTAAAAGCAAAAAATGTTTTTCGCGATTAAAAATTGATACCAGTTTTCTTGAAGAAAACGTATCTTCGTGGTACCATAATGCAGCTTTCATCGAAGCTAAGAGGAAGGTGTTAAGGTTAAAGGTTAGTGCTCCCTGGTTGAAAAAATCCTATAGATGGCGTTAATCTGACTATAACTTGGTTTTTCGATTTAAAAATAGTTTAAATAACCCTAAACCATACTACGTAAAACAGCGAGCAGTAACAAGATCAATGTACGCTAATAATCCATAATAATGTTAATTAAATAAGGATTTCGATATATTTGTCCCCTTACAATTATAGTTTTGCGTTTATCTCGTATGAATAAGGGCTCAAAGTACCTCTATAAGTAGCCCATAACCTAGAGGTGCCAGCGGGAAATTTTGTACCAACTTTTTACGTTATTGCTTTTTGGTCCGGGTTCGTATCCTACGAGACTTTATTGTTTTTGTCTTTTTATTTAGTATGAACATAAGTAAATATGTAAATAACAAGACCCAAGAGCGATAAAAGAAAAGATTTTTTAAAAGAAAAAAATCATTTATTGAATAATAAATATCGCATAGCAATCATTCATAATGATTGCTATGCGACATTATTATTCAATTGGCCTGCAAGGAGATATGTATCACGCCTCCCCCGCGAATCAGGACACCAGGGGAGACAGCAGCAGCTGTCGCCCCTGACGGATCCACAGGAGTCCCTCATCGGTTCATAATGTACTTCACCCAGACGTCGGGTTATTGTGCCGAATTCAAACTTCCAGGCAAGAGAGGAGCAACTCCTGGTCACCTTGTCTCCAGGAGAGGAATGCCTCCTTGTCCTCTGACTACGTGGCTCCGGTCTAGGTATGGGACTAGCATGGCATGTAGCTTGGTTCTAAACTCTTTTCCAAACATCCAAACATCAGTAGGTAGGGAGTCCTTCTGAGTTTCAGTCTGCCTCAAGCGGACTGAGGTTTCCCCTTGAGTGGTGAAGTAATACTTAGTTTTCGTAATGTAGTTTTCAGTGCTATACACAACTCCTCAAACTCGAATCTGTACAAGGTTTCTTCCTCAAGATGTTCATTTTCGGTTTCTAGTTCTATGTTGTTCTGTATTTCGTGAAATTTCTTTATTGTTTTGTCGAGTGACTCCAAGCGGGTCTATGTACTTACTTGGGTCTTGGGTGTCAAGCACATTTTCTGTGCGCGTTAATAAACTGTACTGAGCTTCTTGTACGTTTTAATTTCTTTAAATCCATTGAATTGGCCTCGTCGCCAATATTAAAAACATAAAATATCTGTTCAGTCACATAACATTTATTGAATAACAACGTTGCTTAGCAATAGCCTGCAAGGAGATACGTATGAAGCAAGGAGATACGAAGTGATGTCGAAAATATCTGGAAGTACGGCGCGGCGGTGCCTTTCCAAGCCAAGTCTTACGTGATTTGGAGTCAAGCACCTCCGCATGCTAAGGAGAGTATCAAACTTGGGAATCACAGATTAGGCATAATTTTTATATACAGTGTGATTGGTAATTCGACGTGATCCTTCAAAGGGGTTATACTAGAGGTCATTTGCAACGAATTCAGTCTAGTTAACCAGGGGTCAAAAATGTATGGTTACTGAGATATTAAACCGCGGCGGCGGCGGTGCTGTACGGAGCTTATGAAACAAGGAACTTTTGTCATCAATTTGTACGCCAAGTTCACTACATTTTTTTCTAGTAATACTCAATTACTTATGGAAAATTTATACAAAATAATATTTTTATGCAACTTAAGTATGCAATTAATTTATTTTTGAGAATGTGTAAGTTTTGAGCAAGGATTTTTTTTCAAAGCGAGCGCTCATTTCTCAGCTTTTAAAAAGGTATCAATTTAATGTAAACAGTGTTATGTTTTTTTCATAATTAATCGTTTTTGGTAACTAGGTAGAAAATTTAAAAAAATCTTAAAACAGTAATATCTCAGTAACCATACATTTTTGACCCCTGGTGAACTGGACTGAATTTGTTGCAACTGACCTCTAGTATAATCCCTTTGAAGGATCACGTCGAATTACCAATCACACTGTATATGTCATAGGAAATGGCCCCCTTATTACTTCCGTGAAGCGGCAGCATGTAATTGGTTTTTACTGTCGAGAAAAATAGATTCATTTTTAAATTTTATTATTTTTTTAAATTTATTTATCCATACAGATAAAAGTTTTTCAATTAATGTTCAAGCACATGAAATGATATCAATGAAATAGACACAGTTATCAGAAAAGTTGATGTTTTGTTAATTAAAATAACATAATTATCAGTATAATCATTTAAAGAATAATGAATTACTCCAATATTACAATACACATTTAAATTCAGTCACTCACTATCACGGTCTCATCAGATCGATTGACAATAACTCATTCACTGGGATGATTATTATCATAGTTACTTAGTTAACAACCCAATATCGTAAAGTATCTCGTTCAAGGCTTTGAGAGCTCTATCAACATCACGCTCTTCTATCACACTATCCCAAGAAATGTTACACGGTAATTTATAGAGAAGTTCAAAGTCGGCTCCTCCAAAGTTCCAGTCTCTGACCGATTCAATGTTACTTGGGGCCAGGGTTCGGAAACCGGTTTTTTGAAAAAACCGGTTTCGGTCATTGACCCCGATATCGAAATAATTGTGGTTAAGGTTTCGTTCAAGTTTTGGTTACCGGTATATATAACCGGTTTAACCAGAACCGATATTTTTTCGTTCGAACGGAATTAACCGGTTAATTTGAAGAATATGCGACGTTGTAGGTATGTTTGCCGCGTGCGATCAGTTGAAAGCGTGCGAGAAAGTGAGCAGAAAACTCAGGCAGTGGCACCCGCGCGACGCGCCTGAACTTGACTTAAGTTTGGTTTTAATTTTAACCGGTTAATTTCGTTCTTATTTCGGTTACAAAACCGCTCCCTGATTAACCGATATTTTATTCAAATTTACCGGTTAAGCTGGAAACCGGGTTTAACCTGAACGGAATCGTTAACCGAAATTCGAACGAAATTAACCGGTATTTGTTAACCGGTTCCGAACCTTGCTTGGGGCAACTTTGACGTTTTGTTGGTGTTGCGGCAGCGCCTCAAAAGGTATGATAATCTCAAGTGGAGGGTGGTAGCCATCTATATGTGGCACAATGCTACCTCCAACCGCTTCATGTACATTAACTAATTTAACCGAAGTCTGGACAAGTACTACATCTAACCTGCTGCCGTGAGCGTTTGTGACACCGTTATGTTCCGTAAGATTACAAATACTTGTGAAATAAGATAAATAACTTCTTACACTCAAGGGTGCACTATTCAGATTTAAGTCTCCAACTATATATAATGACAATACCATTCATACTATCTATCTTATCTTCCACTGTTTGAAACCATATTAAATATGTACTGTCTGTTGAATTGGGGGGATGTACACCACACAGATACAAAACTTTACGTTATCCACTACAAGTGACACCCACAAATCTTCTCCAATATCTGTTTCCAGATCAGGAAGACGCTGCAAAGTAAGTCCCGTTCGGGCAGCCAAAAGTACTCCACCTCCGTTTCGGAGGTGTCTCAAGACATTCCAATTGCCGTCTTCAATTTCGGTATCCTCAATGGAGACATTAAGATTAGATTCTGTTACAGTAATCACATCAGAGTCCAAGATCAGCAGATTCTGCCTCCAATAGCTCAGTTTGGTCCTTAAGTCTCGCACGTTTTGATATATGAAACATAATTGCTTGGAGTTCAGGTCACTAGGTTGTTTCCTTGGTTCATTTTGGGCTTCGGAAGGTAGTCCAAGCTTTGACCCTCGCTTTGACTGGCCAGACATCCGGAGAAATACATAGATCATAGAAATTAACAGGCACGCTCAGTTTATAAGATTATAGTCCCTTTTCGGTTTGATTTCTTCAACTGAACACGCACCATTGGGACATAACTATCGTAAATAGGCCTCAACATCTTCTCGTCCCGATTCCATGTTCCATAGATGAATATACCTACGAGCTGCCACAGCCTTTAAAAACGTTACATCAGGACCAGCATTACCAAGTAACGACAGTCCCTTTTTCCTAGGAACTTCTATCCAAGGCTCCTCGTTTTCATTTGCTTTGTCTTGATCTATACCACTGTTATCCTGATCCTGAGGAATGGCGACAACACTTTCTGCGCTGGATGGATTAACAGCTGATTTAGATGTGACATCCATGGTAACAGGTGTCTTTCGTTCTTCATTAGGCTCCGTCACCTTTGTTTGTTTCTTTTTTAACTGTTTCCTCTTTGATCGCTGTGCTGGTGGCAAGGTGTTTTTTGGATCCACGCCATTGGTCGGAGGTACAGAAAGCTGGGCTTCTGTTACTATGGTAGGTTTTATGGTTTATTTGTGTTTAATCTTATTTTCCAGGCTAACTATCCTTTTTCTAGGCGTTTCATGTTTGAAGACACCATATCAGTAATACTGCAAAAAAAACTTAGAAAAGGTATTTTCCATTAACAACTAAAACCACAATGTGATTTGAACTGAATTTGCACCGAATTAGCTCTAAACAAGCGATAGCAGCCACAGCAGTAGTCCATGTTGGTATCTACTGATTATTTGTGGCTATTTGCCACCTTCACTAAGCCGGACGTGAGTGATTTTGAAGCTAGCATTTTGAAACCGAGAGTTGCTGGAGGAGAAACATTCCAGGTTTCGAACGCGGTTTTCTTTCCTCCTCCATTAGAGGCTGAAACGGTATCACAACCTGTTAGAGCATAGAATAAGGACAACATTGTTCCTTTTTTGGTCTTGTAATAGAATTAAATCATGAGTTTCGTATTTAAAAAATGTATCTAAAAATAAAATTTTCATATAGGTAAGTAATTTAAAATAAAACATAAAGATACTGCGATTTTGTCACAATTTCAAGAACATAAAAAGCAACAGTGCTGCCTATACTTCATGTGCTGACAGGGAGTGATACTGTTTTTTAGCTTTTAATTGAAGTGAAAAGAAAACTGCGTTCGAAGCCTGGAATGCTTGTCTTGTGGAGACATTGAAAGCGCCAAAATACTTTGGAAAAATTTAACATAACCATGTTTGACAAGTAAGTTTGAATAAAACGAGGATTTTGTACATAGACGACTATGTTAAGGAATATATTTTGGTGACAAAAAATATTGTGTAAGTAAATAACTGTTTATCCTTTTTTGAGAAATAAATTATTCTATAATCTGATTATAGAACTAGCGATTCAGTGTTTAAAAAAAACTTGGCGCTACGTGGTGGGAATTCATAACTTTTTTAAAGTCGAGTGTATAAAGATTGACGTGTAAAGACTTTTTACTTGATATGTGAATGTTTTTGTCGGGATTTTCTTACCGCGTATGAAAATCTACATATCTAAGGTTCGGGTTGTATCACGTGGTTGCTGGTAACTACTTACTTTTTCAAACGAGACAATAATAATACTCCCGGAAAACTGCCTCCGTTGTCTAGTCGCTCGCTTCACATCAGGAGGTTGCGGGTTCGATTCCCGGCGGAGTCTAACTATAATATGTAAGACTCCTGCCTGGTTAGATATCATCTTTTTTTTACCCTCAATTGGTAAGCCCTTGGCATCATCTCACCTGATGGTAAGTGACGATAATGCCGAATACGAAAGCGGGCTTACCAAGATTTCCCAACGCAGTGGGGAACTATCTTATCTTGGGGGGCTACCTTATCTTCATGCCGAAACACATCTGTAGACTATGTATACCTAACCTAATACCTGAAAATTTAAACTTAATACTAAACCCTACCTAAGCTAATTAAATATAAGTAATTAAGCTAAATATATAATATATACTTACCGTTGTTATTCAGCGACATCTGTACCACATCGTTATTACTAATAAATTCGCCTGTATGTACTTAAGGGTGCACCTACTTACATACTTTTACTATGCCTTTTAAACTACGTATTAGCTTATAGCCAATCCAGTTGCCATCGCGCCGTGGTCATGGGAACACCCTTATGTACCTACCTGGTTTTCTATAAAAATAATCCGTGTCGTCATTTAATTCCCATTAAATCCCGTAGGCCTTACGTTCTAACTAGTACATCATCTACAGTCCAAGCTGATCCTTCGAGCCAAATCATTTTTACCGGCCGGTATGCCGCTGAAACGTACTCCGCCGCCGCGTACGCCACATTCCATTGCGAGCTCGCAGCCGCCATTACGAACTGTGCTTACGCGTCGTGAAAAGAAACTGTTAGATCGTGAACAATTGAACCCTATCAATTTGACGGACATTCGTGACGATATGGAACAAAATCCAAGTGGAACTTTTGGTGAAAACCCATCTGGAACTGTTAGTGCAAACGTGAATGACTTAGTGGTGAAAAACGAACACGTGCCGCCATGTGACCGGCAGTCAGTCGCTACTTCAAAGAAGTCTAAACGTTCTGTAAAGTCAACAGCTTCTTCCGTTGCTCGCCGTAAGCAGCTGGAACTACAAGCTGCTGAAGAAAAAGCCAAAATTCAGATGGAACTCATTGACCTGCGGCTCAAAACTCAATTAGCCATTGCTGAAGCCGATGGAAGCTCTTCAGCACCTGATGATGACGATGGCTCAGCAACCAACAATGATATTGTGCAGCCCCGAGTGGAACAATGGCTCGAAAATGGTCACTGTAAGTCCAACTGCCCACCTAAATCACAATCCGCGGCAGTCGATCATAATCAGCCTCACTGCTCCCACCAGCCAATGTCCTACATGCCTCCAGCACATGCAGGCATGAGCGCCAGCACCGCTGAGCGACTTCTCAGCCGTCTCGCCACGCCCCGAGAACTCCCTACTTTCGGCGGCGACTGTGTAGAATGGCTACATTTTAAAAGCGCATATGAAGAATCATCACAACTATGCAACTACAGTGACTCCGAAAATCTTTGGCGTCTCCGCAAGGCACTCCGTGGTGACGCTAGAGAAGCAGTTACCGACCTCCTCATAGGTAACACACCACCAGCTGTAGTAATGGACGCTCTGGAACTTCGTTTCGGCAGAGCTGAGTGCATAGTACAAAAGTTATCTTCGCAACTAAAAAGATTACCACCACTTCCTACAAACTACCAGCACGAGTTATTTAATTTTGCTGTGAAAATAAACAACACTGTGGCTACAATCCGCGCTCTGCGCCAAGAGGAGTACCTTCGCAGCCCTGAGCTGTTCAGCGCCGTATCTTCGAAGCTGCCCAGTACACTGATTTCTAAATGGACCGATTACGCATACCAAAAAATATCTGAAGGTCGGTACTCTAAACTTGAATTATTAGCTAACTTCCTCAAACAAGAAGCTGAAATTCTTTCTATTGTTGGAACAAGCACAGAAAAGCAACCATTATTCGACAATAAACCTAAATCTAAAACTGTTTTTCTAACATCAAGTCAAGAAGGAGAACGAAAATGCCTATTTTGCAAAAAATCGTATCATACGCTACCTGAGTGCCGAGTATTCAAACGAGCGATGCGTAAAGATAAGTGGCGATTCATTAAAGGTCAAAGGTTATGCTTCATTTGTTTGTTATCAAGACACGAGAAAAATGCGTGCAACGCGCCGATGTGTGACGTAGAAGGCTGTGGAATGCCACACCATCGCTTGTTGCACTGGAAAAGACCCTCGAGTACAGCTGATGACAGCCAGGAGCAGATGACTTCGCCGAGCATCGAACCCGCTACCGTGGCGCACACCGCCTGCGCGCTCAGTGACAGCGCGCGCGCGCGCGGTAGCCCAGCTGCATCTACGGGTGACGTCATCCTGAAGGTCGTTCCAGTGAAACTTCGCGGACCAAACGGTGAAGTGCATACTTACGCGTTGTTAGATGATGCCGCATCCATCTCGATGATCGATTCTGACTTGTGCGACACTTTAGGTCTGAAAAGTGAAAGTGAAAGTGCCATAAAGTTCGTAGATGCGTTCGGTCTAGAAGTGTACCAATCGGTAACACCACAAGTGTGCGCCCAAATAAGTAGTCACGATGATAACTTATATGACATTAAGTTGCGAAAAGTGTCTAGATTAAATTTACCAATGCAAAACTTGTCTGTTATTAATAATATTAATGATGAGCGTTTAACTCCCATAATAAGGTCAACTGGTGTGTGTAAGGAGCGCGTAGTGCCGCGTATCCTTATTGGTGAGGATAATTTTTTCCTAATAGCGCCGCTGGAGATGATTCATGGGGACCGCTGTACTCCCTATGCCACTCGGTGCCGCCTGGGATGGGCGATACACGGCAACTGTGGACGTGCCACTACACCTGGAAAAAATGGTGAGCAAATATTTTGTATGTCTCATTCTAATGTCTCAGAATTAAATGAATTAATGAAAAATTATTTTAACCTGGACTCAATTGGCATTTCTCCCTCATATTGCCGAGAAAACTCCGCACATGTACGCGCTTTACGCATTTTAGAAGAAACCACACGATTCTTAGGCAATTGTTGGGAAGTGGGTTTGCCCTTCAAAAGCGACCATTTAACTTTACCTAGCACCTATGATCACGCACTTTCTCGTCAACTTTCCTTAATAAAAAAATTTGATAAAGATGTTGAGTATGCGGTTAGGTACGCGAAAAAAGTTGATAGGTTGTTTTCGGAAGGATACGCGCGGGAAATAAGTGAAAGTGAGACTAATACTAACAAACTAACTTGGTACTTACCACATTTTGGTATTCAAAATCCCAATAAACCGGGAAAACTCCGATTAGTGTTTGATGCAGCGGCCAAGGTCAAAGGTCACAGCCTCAATGACTTTCTTCTAACTGGACCCGACTTATACAATTCGCTGCTAGGAATTATGTTCAGATTTCGAGAAAACGCTGTAGGTATCACTGGCGATATCAAAGATATGTTTTTGAAAATTAAAATAAGACAGGAGGATCAAAACGTCTTGCGATTTTTGTGGCACAAAAATTGTAATTTACCCTCAGCTAGTTCCGAAAAGCCCACTGTATGCGCAATGCAAAGTTTGATATTTGGCGCCACATGTTCCCCGTTTATAGCGCAATACATAAAAAATAAAAATGCGCTAAAATATGAAAATGAATATCCTGAGGCCGTAGAAGTAATAATAAAAAACCATTACATGGACGATTGTGTACACTCAACAAATAGTACGGAAAGTGCTCAAAAATTAATATTAGAAATATCCGAAATTCATAAGAATGGTGGTTTTCATATAAGGGGGTGGTCCAGTAATGATAGGTCGGTGTTAGAAAGTTTATCTCCTGATCTATTATCCCAGTCAGCTATTCCGTTCAAGGACGGTACTAACGGTATCTCACTGTCGCAGCGCACGTTAGGTTTATTGTGGAACCCTAAAGATGACTCATTTAGTTTTCAAATTTCCCTCGACCGCATACCGCCTGAAATTCTTAACGGTAATGTGCCACCTACCAAGTCTAAAATGTTAAGTATTATTATGTCTGTTTATGATATACACGGTTTCCTTTCGCCGTTCATAATAAAAAGTAAGATTTTACTTCAAAATGTCCACAGAACTGGTATCGACTGGAATAGTCAAATCCGTGCTGAAGAGCACGAACTTTGGGTCAAGTGGCTCGACGAGTTAAAACAGCTGGTTAATTTGCATATTCCACGGTGGTATTTTAACGCGGGAACCTGGACCTGGTGTTATCAGCAATCCGAGCCGGCCACAGCAGCGCAGTGTCAGATGCGCGCAGCGCCTTCGCCCTCGCTCCCCACCACCGATCCTGCGTTGAAATCAGAGCCTATCTGCGCTCCCGCTCACTCCGCCGCGTCCTCGTCCGCACAGCGCGTTCTCGCTCACACCTATGCAAGCGCAACAGATGCAGCCGCAGGCGCCGCTGTGCACTCGCTTGCCTCACAGCCACATGCACCTCCGTTGCTATCACCCAGCGTCAGTTATTGTTTAGATAGCACTATTATAGATACACAGCTACACATATTTAGCGATGCGTCTATCAAAGCTTACGCAACTGTAATGTATTGGCGTTTTACTCGCGCTGATGGATGGGTTAACGTTGCTTTTGCAGCCAGTAAAAGTCGAGTAACTCAACTTCGTCCCGTTTCTGTGCCACGGTTGGAGTTACAAGGCGCTTTGTTAGCCGCACGCCTTGCAAACACAGTACAGACGGAGCATAAAAATGTTACGCCAAATAAGCGCTATTTTTGGGTAGATTCAAACACCGTTCTGCAATGGATTCGTAGCGACCCTAGGTCCTACAAACCGTACGTTGCGCATCGACTCGGTGAAATCGATGAGCTGACGACCGTGCCGGAGTGGCGCTACGTTCCATCTAAATTAAACGTAGCCGATATAGCCACTAAAGACGACACTCCCCCTCTTAAGTGGGATAGCTTATGGTTTCAAGGTCCTTCATTCCTTCGATTACCTGAAGTCGAGTGGCCTAAAGACCTGAAGGCAACCAGAGAGCCCACTGGAGAGGAACGAAGTGTCCTTGTTACGTCGTCGTCTAACAATGACTTACTCGATGAAACTAGATTTTCTTCGTGGCTGCGCCTGGTACGGGTGACAGCTCGCGTCTTATTTTTTATTAAAAAATGTCAACGCAAACCTGTACAGTTTGACATCAATTTAACGAAGCAGGCCGAAGATTTCATAATAAAAAAGTGTCAGCAGGATTCTTTTGCGCCAGAAATGACTTGCTTAAAGGAAAACAAGCCCTTGTCACAAAACAGCCGTTTAATACGACTAACACCGTATATTGACGGCACCGGCTTGTTACGTGTAGGAGGTCGTATAAATAAAGTAGTTGGCATTGAACAGGGGCCGACGCGACCTGTCATCCTAGATGGTAAGCACCACGTAGCTCGCCTTCTTGTGGACTACTACCACCGCCGTGCTCTGCATGGTGCCAATGAACACGTAGTCAACGAGTTACGTCAACGGTACTGGGTGGTGAGACTGCGACCGACTGTACGCGCAGTAGCCGCGCGCTGCTTATTCTGCCGGTACCGCCGCGCTCAGCCGCAGCCCCAGCGTATGGCCGACTTACCAGCTGCTCGTCTGCAACACAACCGACGTCCATTTTCTTTCTCAGGCGTCGACTTTTTTGGACCTATGGAGGTCACTGTAGGTCGTAGAAGGCAAAAAAGATATGGGATGATTTTTACTTGCCTCACCATACGAGCCATCCACATTGAAGTGACGGAGTCTTTAACAACCGATTCCACAATTATGGCTCTTCGCCGTATGTCCGCGCGCAGAGGAACGCCCGCCGTTATCTATTCGGATAACGGTACAAATCTTCGATGTGCGGATAAAGAGCTCAAAGAAAGTCTTAAAGAGCTAAATTTAGACAGGCTGAAAGAAGATGGGACCGTAAGAGGAATCGAGTGGAGATTTATTCCTCCCGGTGCTCCTGAGATGGGCGGAGCTTGGGAACGCATGATACGAACTGTGAAAACTGCTTTGAAGACAGTTCTGAAAGAACGTGCACCACACCCCGAGACTCTGTCTACTCTCTTGGCGGAAGTTGAAGGTCTAGTCAATGGTCGCCCCATAACTCACGTGTCAGTTGATCCAAATTACCCCGAAGCGCTAACCCCTAACCATTTTTTAATAGGTATGTCATCGGTAGGACCTGTATTTGGTAAGTATGATGACTCTGATCTTTGCCTACGTAAGAAATGAAAAATCGCTCAACGTCTGACTGATATGTTTTGGTCAAGGTGGACACGAGAATATTTGCCAACTTTGATACCCAGGCAGAAGTGGGCTCACGAACACCGGTCATTAAAGGTAGGTGATTATGTCGTTCTTGTAGAGCCGAACTTGGACCGAGGCAGCTGGCGTCATGGAGTGGTATGCGGCACGCACGCAGGGGATGATCAGCGCGTAAGGATCGTCGACGTGCGCACACGCACAGGGTTGTTACGCCGACCGGTTACTCGCGTCGCCTTGCTTACACCAGTTGATGATAATGATAGTGCTGATGTCAGCACTAAGGGGGTGGAATTGTAGACTATGTATACCTAACCTAATACCTGAAAATTTAAACTTAATACTAAACCCTACCTAAGCTAATTAAATATAAGTAATTAAGCTAAATATATAATATATACTTACCGTTGTTATTCAGCGACATCTGTACCACATCGTTATTACTAATAAATTCGCCTGTATGTACTTAAGGGTGCACCTACTTACATACTTTTACTATGCCTTTTAAACTACGTATTAGCTTATAGCCAATCCAGTTGCCATCGCGCCGTGGTCATGGGAACACCCTTATGTACCTACCTGGTTTTCTATAAAAATAATCCGTGTCGTCATTTAATTCCCATTAAATCCCGTAGGCCTTACGTTCTAACTAGTACATCATCTACAACATCAATACTGTTAACGTTGATGTTTGGCGGCAAGACTTAGATATGATGGAGGCATATGCCAGGCGGGCTCAGAAAATGCCCTACCACCAACCAAACCGAATCCACAAAGTTACACCCCGGTCGGGAATCGAACCCGCGACCTGCTGATGTGAAGCGAGCGGACAAGCCACTACGCTGCGAAGGCGGGTAAAATTTTAAATGGGGCATGGTATGAGTCTTAAATTTTTTGAATGCACCTTATACAGGGTGTAACTTCCGGAAACTTTAACAGGCTGTTCTATTTATGAAACTATAAAGCTTATCTTAAGGAACCCATACAAAATTCGCATAAAAATGAAGTTTTCATATAAATGGTCAGCTAACTAGCCAATTTTGTATTGTGTGTCCAAAAATTGTCTTAAGTATTCAGCATTCTTAAGGTTCATTCGGAAAAGTTGTTCAGTTTCATGAGTGGATCCCATAATTAAAATTTCCAGGAGTGATCTTTTTACATCCTGTATAAGTAAAAATATCAGCCTGTGTATAACAAATATCGAGCTGAAACTCACAACTAGACCTTGCTGGGTAAACAATATTTTCGTCTTTCAGATGTCCCTGACGTGAGAATGACAGCGTCTTTTTTTCTGAATATAAAAAAGTTTGCCAGTATAAATTACTCAGACTAAAAAGTATTTATAATAAATTTGCTACTTTGGTAATGCTCAAGCAAAATGCAAGATGGCGCTAAAAACGAAATCCTCAGTTAAACAAAGCTCATCAGACTAGTTGAGATTGTAGTTACTGTCATTTCAGAAAGGTGGTGCTGAATTATACACCACTACATGCGTAAAATTTATGGTATTTTACTGCAGTTTTTAATGATATTACAGAAGTAAATAATATAATTATATACATTTGGCGAAAATAAAAGGTTGTAAAGTTTACGTTGGACAGATAAAATCAAAAATATTGTGTGTATTTTTACTATACAAATACACACAATATTTTTGATTTATTTAACCGAGGTAAATTTGTATGAAATAGGGTGACTGACGTTTAACCTTAAGCTTAAAAGCTGTAAATGACACAGCTGAAAGAGCTGTAAAGCTTATGCAAGACTTTCATGGTTTAATTACCGCAGAAGAGGAACAAAAACAATTCTTGTTACGCTGTGTGCAAGAGCATAGAAAGCTGTATCCAGACTATTCCAGACTGCAAAAAAGAAACTTTAAAAAAGAAGTACTCTGAATAATTTTATAATTTTATTTGTTTGTCAATTAAAAGCCTTACTTACATTTTTTGTTTCGTCAATGTTTACCCAAGATATGCATATTAACAACGATCTAGCTACATATCAAGAAATACTCAAAAATAGCTACTTTTATAAAAAAATGGGACCTTGTCGGCACGGGTTAATATTAACCTAAAGAGTTAAAATTTTATATTTATGTAAGGCTATTTAACAAAGAATTAGGGGGTATGCGTTTCTATAACCCAAAAAAAATTTTTTTCGTCCATATAAGGGACACCCTAGTGGACATGACAAAAGTGAAAAAGCTGTATAGCTT
The DNA here is from genome assembly GCA_958295455.1 of Coleophora deauratella. NCBI lineage: Eukaryota > Metazoa > Arthropoda > Insecta > Lepidoptera > Coleophoridae > Coleophora > Coleophora deauratella. The sequence continues at coordinate 18,732 of CATQHM010000001.1, forward strand.
TGAAACTAATACGAATACAAGACTGGTTCTTATGCTCAGATTTAGAGCTTAAATTAGAGCATTCTGCTCAAAAAAACTAGAATCCCAAACATTATAGTTACAGCGGTAGACGCTAAAAACTGATTTTTCCCGCCAATTTTTTGAATAATTACGGCGAGTCGCGGCAGATTGCGATGTTGCCACTCATATTTTTTTTTAGTTCAAGCAATAACTGACTTTGTGTTGTGAATATAAGGTACATTTCAGTTTCAATCTATCGATTGTCACTTACATTGATATAGACTAGAAACGAGGGCGATTTTATATATTTCTATGGGCCTTGTGCCTGAAATAAACTGATAGATAATAATAACTGGGACAAATCACACACGGTCATCTAGCCCCAAACTAGGATTCCCTGTATCTTGGAAACCAGAGACTGATATACATGTCTATTGTCCTTTATTGTGTTTCTGTAAACTTATTTATAGAATGTTTTCATTTCTTTTTTCTGTATCCGATGGAAGACACTAGTTCTCCCGACACAGGGAATCCTAGTGGGTGAACTAGAGCGGCACAAAATATGTATCTAATTTTAAGAAACAAATAAATAATTATTATTATTATACACATATACTTTTAAATACATACATATATATGGATATAATACACCCAGACTCAGAGCAAACAATTCTGCTCATCACAGAAAAGTTTGCCCTGTGTGGGGATCGAACCCACGACTCTCGGATCAGAGGTCAGGATCGCTAACCACTTAGCCACCGAGTCAGTCAAAATAAATAAATACATGTAAATCATACGATAGCGGAATATCTATAATACGGAACGCTTGTGATTCATCATTGCGTTTTGCTGGTGGTGCATCAAAATTTTTTCCCAACTCTTTGTAGTTTTTGTGCACCAGTTGTGCTTGCTGGATGACATGCCATCCAGCAAGCACACCTTTAGGAGCTCGTATCTCGAAAAGTATGATTGCTGAAATTTTTTCCCTTGGCATAATGATTGCTCTAATTATGCTCTAAAATTTGAGATAGGTAGGATTCTCCTAGGAGCCCCAGGAAAAAGTGCTTGCTGGGGTCGCTGACACCAGGGGGATGTAAGAAAAGAAATAGAACCAATCCCAATTTTTTCAATTTTTTTGTTTCTCTGTCTGCATGGGCGTAGCTAGGGGGGGGCCAGGGGGGGCCAGCCCCCCCCTACAAATCTCTTGGCCCCCCTAGAAAAATCAGCACTAGGCCTGACTAAGACCGAGGTCATTCTTTAAATTTTCGCGTTCGGTCCTCTCACTACTTTTTACAATATATAAGCAGAACCACTAGATTTTTTCCGACACATAAGGTCGAAAACTGACCAAAAATTTGTTACATTTCTGCTACAAATCAGAAGTCATTTAAAATATTCGGGCTCGCTTCGCTCGCGTTTAACATAAAGAACTATTCCACTGTCTGGCAAATAGCATTACAGTGGGATTATCCTCGCTTCGCTCGCGGAGAAAAGATCTCTTATCATGTATAGAACTTCTTAAGATAAATCTAAAATTTTTGCGCTCGCTTCGCTCGCGCCAATATCTGTCTGTTTGTACAGGCTAATCTCCGAAACTGTTGAATCGATTTAAATGAAATTTTGCATGGTGGTACCTTATATCCCCAGTCAATATCTTAGATACTTTTCATCCCGGAAAATTAAAGAGTTCCCGTGGGATAGTTAAAGAACTATAGTAACTTATAGCTTAGTACATAGCAACTTAAGCACCTTATTTAGTAAAATTTGGCATGCTGATACCTTATATTGCCGATCAAACAGTGTGTTATAAAATTTATAAATCCCATAAAAGTGACGGGTTCCCGTGGGAAAGTAAAATATTACAAAAACAGTGTCTAGCACAGCGTCTTTCATACTAAATCAATTGTGTGTAACGGACGTGAGTTTGACCTAAGGCAAAGAGAGAGAACGACACGTCATTTAAAAAACAATTAAAAAAATTAAAAACATAATAATAATAATATATATATATATATATATAATAAATGATTTGTCTGTCTATGTGTCTGTCTGTCATTTGTTAATTTTGGTCCAGTATTCCCAGACATCATATGTATCGATGTATGTACCTATTTAGGTACATACATCGATACATACAAACCTGTAAAAAGCCTACCTTCTGGCTTTCCCAAGTCGAATAATAAAACGAGATTTATTATTGTAATAATAGCGCTAAATTCAGTATTGTTTAGTTCAAACACGCTAACTAAAGGCTTTAGGGACTCTGCGTAAGTACATAACATTCTACACTACAGAATAGTCATCTAAAAATCGATAGATGGCGCTATTCAGCGAATCTACCTCGGTAACTTTCTACAAGCCTCAAAAAAATAGATAAATGGCGCAGCATTGTTAGCTTTTAAAACGCGACAACACGGATTCAAAAGCTAAGATACGATGGCACAGCGCGATCACATAGAAATTACGGAATCCATTATTCTGCTATTTTCTGCGAAAATATTATGGATCATAATAACAGACTACTTGCCTACATAACTATCTGCGGTGAAAAATAAATTGTTTCATTATCATTTGTTATACAAAGAATAAACACTAGATGGCGCTGTTCCATCTCAGAACGCACATTTGTCGTACACTATAATAATATTTTATTTTTCTCAATAACGAAATTAGGAATACTTCGAAAACCTTGATTTTTATTTATCTAACTTCATTTAGAAGGTTGATATTGAATGTAAAATTTTATTTTCATACTCAATATGAATTTCACGCGAATGAAGACGTTAACGTTTAGTATAGGATAACTTGAACTCGCTAACTAACAAACAACTGCAACCTGCACCGTTTACATCTAAAATTTTAAAATTTTGCAGGTTACTCATAATATAGTGTAGGCTCCTACTAAAAAGGGTTCACCAAATATCAAACAAGGGGTTCGCGTCACGTAAAAAGAGCGCTGGCGGGCGTTCCGAGGGCAGAACAGTTCACTCTGACAATAGGATAGCTAAATATAAATCGCGTAAATGTGAAAGAGAGGGTACTAAACAATTGCTGTCAGAGTGCATCCTCGGAACGCCAGCCAGCGCTCTTTTTACGTGACGCGTACTATAAAAAGGAGTGCATGATAAAATCGAATTCCACGCGGACGAAGTCGCGGGCAACAGCTAGTGAAAATAAAACAACAAAATTCAATTTGTACAAATTACAATTTATTCGTATATTACTATTTACAACGAGTTAACTCTCGTACACACTTATAATAACATTAGTTTAGTTCAACGAGAACGAGTGGCATAATTTAAAACATACGAGTAAGGTTCACTTCACACAGAGACACAGAGAAGCAGTGCCATAGTATATACATTGTATTAGTACTAACAATACAGTGTGGACACTCCCTGCCCCTCTTTAAAGGCGACCTCCACCCTTGCGGGTACAGGTCGCGTCAAACTTTAAGATCGCTGAAGGGTACTGAGTGGGGGAAGTGTGCGTTCACTTAGAATCCTCATGCTCCTATTTCGAAGTAGTTCCTTGGTTCCAGAGATGAGGCTGCCAGCGAAACATTCCACTAGCAGCCTCAGTGAAAAACTCGATTTTCTCTGAAACTACGATAGCAATTTTTTTTCCTTTGGGCACTATTAGACAAAAAATATTGGCATAATCAGAATATCAAAATTCGAGCATGAGGATTCCAAGTGAACGCACACTTCCCCCAGTCAGTACCCTTCAGCGATCTTAAAGATTGACGCGACCTGTAAGATCCGGTGACGGTTGCTTAGCGCAAGCCACGCAACACACACATTTATACTGTCCGACTACGATCTTTTGGCGAGTGGATCGACATTGACAGGAGGGCGCTTTTGTCGCAAATCTGACATTTAAGATCTGTCTACGATCATTTGGCAGTTGGAGTGCTCGGTCAAGTACTCGGTCGAGTGCTCGGTCGAGTGCTCGGTCGAGTGCTCGGTCGAGTGCTCGGTCGAGTGCTCGGTCGAGTGCTCGGTCCAGTGCTCGGTCGAGTGCTCGGTCGAGTGCTCAGTCGAGTGCTCGGTCGAGTGCTCGGTCAAGTGATCGGTCGAGTGCTCGGTCGAGTGCTCGGTCCAGTGCTTGGACTAGTGCTCCGACCAGCGCTCAATTGCCCGGTCATACAAGTGCTAGGGCGAGTACTCGGTCGAGTGCTCGGTCAAGTGCTCGGTCAAGTACTCGGTCGAGTGCTCGGTCGAGTGCTCGGTCAAGTGCTCGGTCGAGTGCTCGGTCGAGTGCTCGGTCAAGTGCTCGGTCGAGTGCTCGGTCAAGTGCTCGGTCAAGTGCTTGGACTAGTGCTCGGCCGAGTGCTCGGTCGAGTGCTCGGTCGAGTGCTCGGTCGAGTGCTCGGTCGAGTGCTCGGTTGAGTGCTCGGTCAAGTGCTCGGTCAGTCGTTGACGCTACACCGTCACATTAAGACGCGCGCATACGAGTTACGTACGGAATACCAAGTTACCCTCAATATGAATAAGTGCGACAAGTGTAACAAAAATTTCACGAAAAAATCTGCTATATTAGAGTGTAATAAATGCGAAAAGATAGTCCACGGGACAACGACGTGTTCAGGTTTGACTAATAAACAATTAGCAGCTCTACGAGCTACAGAATCACTAGAATGGACCTGTCAGGACTGCCAAACCAACTCACCCAAACGGCGTTCTCTAGCAGTACCCGACGAAGTTGATGAAGAAGAATATTCTGCGGAGTCTATGCAGTCGCCTATTGATGTGAAACAGTTACTAAAAGACATCCATAAAGAAGTAAAAAATGCTATAAAAACTGAGCTGCAGGACCTTACACAAGCCTTGGAATATCAGAGCGATAGAATGGAGGAGGTAGTGGAAAGTCTTGATGCCCTAAAACTAACTATAACCACACTACAGAAGAAAAATACCGAGCTCACCAATACCAATGCTAACCTAACCACGCGAGTTGGAGCACTGGAACAACGAGTCCAAACTCTAGAACAGGATCGCTTAACTAAATACCTAGAAATATCGAATGTGCCCTATTCTGATGACGAAGAAATAACTAAAATCGCAGGCAAGATAGCTAGCAAAATCCAACAATCAGTCGAGGACATGGAAAGTGCTTTTAGACTACCGACTAAAAAGGATCGTGTAGGACTAATTCGTGTTGAACTCAAAAAAACAAGATTGCAAACAAAATGGCTGTCGGCAGCTAAAAACACAAAAATCACAGTTAAAGATACCATTTCTAATCAACCAGCTGCCAACTGATATTAAAGAAAAAATAAATAAAAATAATATCAAACTTATACTGAAAAAATTTTTCCTCGACAATAATCTTAAAACATTTTAGTACTCACAAAAGCCATAGATATCCATGTTTATTTATATTTATCTATTTTTATATATTATATACATATTTATATTTATCTATTTTTATATATTATATACATATATATATATTTAAATATTCCACATTAATTTTATCATAATAGTAACATCCTGTTTATCTTCTACACATTTTTTCTGCACCAGCCGCACATTCACCCACACACATAAACAACTATTCATTGACAAGCTGTTATTGAATAGCCAACACTTGTTTGTCTGTGATGGTGGACTTTTTTATCGTAGCCTGTCTGTATATACATATACCACACATTGTATTTTGTTTATTAGTAATAAGTATGTTTTTCGAATTTATGTTAGTCTTCGACTTCTGTACGAAACATAAACCCTTTCGGGTTTCTTTTGTACATGTTCACAATATGTTTTATACTATGTTTAAAAAAAAAAAAAAAAAAAAAAAAAAGTGCTCGGACAAGCGCACAAGTTCTCGGACAAGCGCATAAGTGCTCGGACAAGCGTACAAGTGCTCGGACTAGTGCTCGGACAAGTGTACAAGTGCTCGGACTAGCGTACAAGTGCTCGGACTAGTGCTTCAAAAAGTGCTCGGACTAGCGCAAAAGTGCTCGGACAAGCGTACAAGTGCTCGGACAAGTGTTCGGACAAGTGCTCGGACAAGTGCTCGGACAAGTGCTCGGACAAGTGCTCGGACAAGTGCTCGGACAAGTGCACGCACAAGTGCTCGGACTAGTGCTCGGACAAGTGCACGCACAAGTGCTCGGACTAGTGCACGCACAAGTGCTCGGACTAGTGCTCGGACAAGTGCACGCACAAGTGCTCGGACCGAGCACTCGACCGAGCACTTGACCGAGCACTCGACCGAGCATTCGACCGAGCACTCGACCGACCACTTGACCGAGCACTTGACCGAGCACTCGACCGAGCACTTGACCGAGCACTCGACCGAGTACTCGCCCTAGCACTTGTATGACCGGGCAATTGAGCACTGGTCGGAGCACTAGTCCGAGCACTGGTCGGAGCACTAGTCCGAGCACTGGTCGGAGCACTAGTCCGAGCACTAGTCCGAGCACTTGTCCGACCACTTGTGCGCTTGTCCGAGCACTTGTGCGCTTGTCCGAACACTTGTCCGAGCACTTGTGCGCTTGTCCGAGCACTTGTGCGCTTGTCCGAACACTTGTCCGAGCACTTGTAGGCTTGTCCGAGCACTTGTGCGCTTGTCCGAGCACTTGTGCGCTTGTCCGAGCACTTGTCGGAGCACTAGTCCGAGCACTTGTACGCTTGTCCGAGCACTTGTGTGCTTGTTCGAGCACTTGTTCGCTTGTCCGAGCACTTGTCCGAGCATTTGAACGAGCACGTGTCTGAGCACTTGACCGAGCTCTCGACCAAGCACTCGACCGAGCACTCGACCGAGCACTTGACCGAGCACTCGGCCGAGCACTCGACCAAGCACTCGACCGAGCACTTGACCAAGCACTTGACCGAGCACTCGACCGAGCACTCGACCGAGCACTCGACCGAGCACTTGACCGAGCACTCGACCGAGCACTCGACCGAGCACTCGACCGAGCACTCAACCGAGCACTTGACCGAGCACTTGACCGAGCACTCGACCGAACACGTGACTGAGCACTCGACCAAGCACTCGTCCGAGCACTAGTCCGAGCATTAGTCCTAGCACTTGACCGAGTACTCGCCCGAGCACTTGTATGACCGGGCAATTGAGCGCTGGTCGGAGCACTGGTGCGTGCACTTGTCCGAGCACTTGTGCACTTGTCCGAGCACTTGTCGGAGCACTTGTCGGAGCACTTGTCGGAGCACTTGTCCGAGCACTTGTCCGAGCACTTGTCCGAGCACTTGTCCGAGCACTTGTCCGAGCACTTGTTCGAGAACTTGTACAAGCAATTGTACGAGCACTTGAACAAGCACTTTTACGAGCACTTGACTGAGCACTCGCCCAAGCACTTGACCAGTTGACCGAGTACTCACCCTGTTGAGATTGTAAACTATATAGTAACTATCTGTGGTTATACGTCTTTGGATATGACGTCACTCTCGTTCTTGTGATCTTGTAATGTGCACTGTGTCTCAGAATAAATCGTTGAAAATTCAAGCAATCTTCTGTTCTTCGCCTCCAAACCATCTGGTTATGGGCCCAGAGCGTTTTGCTGTATAAACTCAAGCAAAAAGTCGATACGAGAAACATTTTTTGGAGATTGTTATCAACGAAAAACAATATAACCCCAAAGTTTAAAATGTCGGGAGCGATTCAAACGTCAATTCCAACAGAAAAACTAAAAGGAATAGATGATTACAATAATTGGAAGTTTACCATGAAAATGCTTCTCATGCATGAAGATTTGTACGAGTGCATCGAGTTTGAGAAAGGTAGCAAAGATGCAAAGAAAAATCAAAAGGCTTTAGCAAATATTTGCTTGTCAGTACTTTCATCAGCTTTTCCGCATATTCGCAATGTTAAATCACCATTTGAAGCTTGGAACAACTTTTAACGCGCTTTTGAGGATAAGGGTTTAAGCAGGAGGCTTGGGCTTATGAGGTCATTGTTTTCTATAAAACTGAGCGAGAGCACAAACATGGAAAGCTACATAATGAAAATAGTAGAGCATGCGCAAAAGCTGAATGACATTGGTTCACCTTTGGAGGATGAGTTCATTGCTATTTTGATGCTAAATGGGTTGGCATCTGACTATGACCCATTGATCATGGCTTTGGAAAACTCAAATGTCACTCTAGCAAGTGAGATAGTGAAATCTAAGCTACTGCAGGCGTACCAACGGAGAGATGACAAGGCGGAGTCTGTTACGGCTTTGGCTGTAAAGAAAACATATAAGTGTTTCAAATGCAAGAAGCCTGGACATACAAAGAAAAATTGCCTGAAAAATAACATCAACAATACCCAGAAGTCAGACGACAAGGAAGGTTGTTCGAAGGCATTGTTGACGGCGTTATCGGTGAATTTGGATAGTGAAGTATGGTACGTTGACTCCGGAGCCACAAATCATATGTGTAGAAAGAAGAACATAATGTGTGAATTTGTGACAACAAAATCTCTTTTCGTGAACATTGCCAATGGTTCGAAACTGTCAACTGCAGAAACCGGAAGTGTGCGTGTAGCTTTAAGGGACCATGTGAAAACCATAAGCAATGTATATTACGTGCCAGATCTGTCATGTAACTTATTGTTAGTAAGTGAATTGACTAGAAAAGGTTATAAAGTTACCTTTGATTCAAAATCCTGTAAAATTCTTGATGAAAATGAGGTTGTAGCCACAGCTACATACATAAATGGTGTTTATCAACTAGATACTGTTAGGTTATGTTGTAATGTAGCATCAGATGGTGTCATGGAGCCTCGGTGTGTTGATTCTGGTAGTAGTGAGCAGTCTGTGCAGCAGACTGGAAACGGCAGAGTTTCACAAGGGTTGTGGCATCAGCGGCTGGGACACCTCAATGCAAGGAGTATGAATGTTATGCAAAAAGGTATGGTTACTGGCATTTCTTTTGATAATAATAGTTTTAGTCCGTGCGTAGTTTGTATACAGGGTAAACAAACCAAATTACCTTACCCTAAGAAGTCTGTGAGTAGATGTACCGAAGTTTTGGGTTTAGTACACACAGACATATGCGGTCCTATGCCAGAAAAGTCGTTTAGTGGTATCCAATACTTTCTTACCTTTATTGATGATTTCATTAGGAAAACTTTTGTTTATTTCTTGAAATCAAAGGACGAGACGTTCGAGAAATTTAAACAGTTTAAAATTTTTGTGGAAAATGAGACTGATAAAAAAATTAAAGTTCTCAGGAGTGATAACGGCACTGAGTATGTTAATGGTAAATCATAGGAATTTCTCAAGGCACATGGAATTAGGCACCAAACGACGATTCCATACTGCAGTCCGCAGAACGGCGTGGCGGAACGAGCTAACCGGACCATAATGGACAAAGTGCGGTGTATGCTGCAGGATTCTGGACTGGACAAGCTTTCTGGGCGGAAGCTGTTAACACAGCTGTCTACCTGAAGAACAGATTACCAACGAAAGCTATTATGGGCATCACACCTAAAGAAAAATGGACAAATAAAAAGGTGAATATAAGCCATTTAAGAGTGTTTGGGTGTTTAGCATATGCTCATTCTGAAAAAATTAAGAAATTAGATGCCAGAGCTAAACCGTATATATTTGTTGGATACTGTGAGGACAGTAAAGGGTATCGCCTGATTGATCCATCATGCCCTTCTACCTGTGTGAAAGCTAGGAATGTAACTTTCTTAGAAAATAGATTTTGTAAAAGCAGTAGGTCAGATGATGATAAGAAGTATATAGTACATGAGTGTAAAAGTACTATGGAGACTGAATCATCTGTTCAGCCTGTGGATGATGATGACAATTCACCTGGAACATCTGATGACCAACGATTGCGGAGACACTATTTTTGATTTGAATGAAACTGTTAGCTCATTTTATTCAGATAATCTGTCCGATGAAACATACGTTCCAGACACATCAGAAGACTCAACGGTGACTGCGTTTGAAGATGCTGACACATCAGCTCACCTGGTACTAGGAGCAGAATGCAGAGACGAAGGAGAACGGTACGAGAGGCACTATCTGGAGCAGAAGCCAAGGAATGGAAGGAAGCCATGAGAGATGAGTATGAATCCTTCATTTCTAATGAATGCTGACAACTTGCTGATTTACCTGCTGGACAAAAGCCTGTAAAATGCAAGTGGGTATTCAAGAAGAAAAGGGGCCTTGATGGCAAACTTCTGAGGTTTAAAGCTCGCCTTGTTGCTAAAGACTATCATGAGACCTTCTCTCCGGTAGTGAGATACTCTACAATTCATATATTACTTGCATTGGCAGCTCAGTACAACATGGATATAAGTCACCTAGGTGTAAAAACTGCATTTCTGAATGGTGACCTGCATGAAACTGTGTTGATGGAACAGCCAGAAAGTTTTGTGTTCAAGGGTCAGGAGAACAAAGATTATAAGTTGAAGAAGGTGATATACGGATTAAAACAAGCAACAAAGTCTTGGTATGATAAGATAAATAATTCTTTGGTAAATAATCTGCAATTTAAAAAGGTTGCATCAGAACCATGTGTCTATTATAAAGGACAAGGGGGGAAAATGACTATCATTGCCCTGTATGTAGACGACATCATTTTGTTTTCTTCTGAGTCATCACAGGAGCAGAAAATGATAAAAGAAAAACTCATGAAGGAGTTTGAGATGAAGGACTTAGATCCTGCACATCATGTTTGGGTATGAGGATCATGAAGAGTGAAGATAAAATTACACTTGATCAATCTAGCTATATTCAGAAGGTTTTGCAGCGATTCAATATGACTGAATGCAAACCGGCGGCTACGCCCATGGAAGTTGGATTAAAACTGCAAAGGGGCGAGTCTAAAGATACTAACTATGATTACAGGAACCTTATAGGCTGTCTCATGTACATCGCCGTATGTACAAGGCCGGACATAATGCACGCCACGAGCTTCTTAAGTCAGTTCAACGAGTGCTACACAGAAACCCACTGGAAAGCTGCAAAAAGGGTGTTAAGGTATCTAAAGGGTACTTCTCATTATTGTCTAGCTTACCGGAAAAACGGTTTCGACATCAGCGGATACACAGACGCTGACTGGGCTGCTGATGAAGTAGATCGTCGTTCTTACACCGGCTACGTGTTTAAGTTGGGTGAGTCAGTCATTTCATGGGAAAGTAAGAAGCAGAGAACTGTCGCCTTATCAAGTACTGAGGCGGAGTACATGGCGCTGTCTGATGCGTGTAAAGAGGCTGTTTTCTTACGTAATTTTCTGTTAGAATGTTTAAATATGACGGTTTAAATATGACGGTTACAGTTAACTTGTATAACGATAACCAGTCTGCTCAAAAGTTGAGTTCAAATGCTGTGTATCATGCTCGAACTAAGCATATCGATGTAAGACACCATTACATTCGTGAGATTGTTAATAACAAAGTAGTGAATATTCTATACATATCCACTAACGATATGTTGGCCGATTGCCTTACGAAAGCTCTAACTAGAGAAAAGTATGTAAGTATAATAAGTGCATTTCATCTATTATGTCTATCTGATTGGTATTGTTATTCGAAATTATTAAATATCTCTAAGATTTGATTAATTCTTAATTAATGTGATAGACATGTATTTATTACTTTATTAATATGTAATAACTGTTTGGTTACAGTTATTCAGTTTATTTAATTTGCATTCGTCGATGCAATTAATTGTTATTTTAATGTTTCACCTAAGTTGAAATTAATTTAATTAAGGGACAGTTAATAATTTGTTTAAGGGTCAGTGTTGAGATTGTAAACTATATAGTAACTGTCTGTGGTTATACGTCTTTGGATATGACGTCACTCTCGTTCTTGTGATCTTGTAATGTGCAGTGTGTCTCAGAATAAATCGTTGAAAATTCAAGCAATCTTCTGTTCTTCGCCTCCAAACCATCTCACCCAAGCACTTGACCGAGCATTCGACCAAGCACTCGACCGAGCACTCGACCAAGCACTCGACCAAGCACTTAACCGAGCACTTGACCGACCACTTGACCGAGCACTCGGCCGAACACTAGTCCGAGCACTAGTCCGAGCACTTGACCGAGCACTCGACCGAGTACTCGCCCGAGCACTTGTATGACCGGGCAATTGAGCGCTGGTCGGAGCACTTGTGCGTGCACTTGTCCGAGCACTTGTCGGAGCACTCGCCCGAGCACTTGACCAGTTGACCGAGTACTCACCCAAACACTTGACCGAGCATTCGACCGAGCACACGACCGAGCACACGACCGAGCACACGACCGAGCACTCGACCAAGCACTCGAACAAGCACTTGACCGAGCACTCGACCGAGCACTTGACCGAGCACTCGACCGAGCACTTGCCCGAGCACTTGTATGACCGGGCGATTGAGCGCTGGTCGGAGCACTTGTGCGTGCACTTGTCCGAGCACTTATCGGAGCACTAGTCCGAGCACTTGTCGGAGCACTAGTCCGAGCACTTGTCCGAGCACTTATGCGCTTTTCCGAGCACTAGTCCGAGCACTTGTCCGAGCACTTATGCGCTTTTCCGAGCACTTGTCCGAGCACTTGACCGAGCACTCGACCGAGCACTTGACCGAGCACTCGACCGAGCACTTGACCGAGCATTCGACCGAGCACTCGATCGAGCACTCGACCGAGCACTCGACCGAGCACTCGACCGAGCACTAGTCCGAGCACTTGTGCGTGCACTTGTCCGAGCACTTGTCCGAGCACTTGTCTGAAAACTTGTCCGAGAACTTGTGCGCTTGTCCGAGCACTTGTCGGAGCACTAGTCCTAGCACTTGTCGGAGCACTAGTCCGAGCACTAGTCCGAGCACTTGTCCGAGCACTTGTGCGCTTGTCCGAGCACTTGTGCGCTTTTCCGAGCACTTGACCGAGCACTCGACCAAGCACTCGACCGAGCACTTGACCGAGCACTTGACCGAGCACTCGACCGAGCACTCGGCCGAGCACTAGTCCAAGCACTTGACCGAGCACTTGTATGACCGGGCAATTGAGCGCTGGTCGGAGCACTTGTCCGAGCACTTGTGCGCTTGTCCGAGCACTTGTGCGCTTTTCCGAGCACTTGACCGAGCACTCGACCAAGCACTCGACCGAGCACTTGACCGAGCACTTGACCGAGCACTCGACCGAGCACTCGGCCGAGCACTAGTCCAAGCACTAGTCCGAGCACTTGTCGGAGCACTAGTCCGAGCACTTGTACGCTTGTCCGAGCACTTGTGCGCTTGTTCGAGCACTTATGCGCTTGTCCGAGCACTCGACCGAGCACTTGACTGAGCGCTGGTCGGAGCACTTGTGCGTGCACTTGTCCGAGCACTTGTCCGAGCACTAGTCCGAGCACTTGTCGGAGCACTAGTCCGAGCACTTGTCGGAGCACTAGTCCGAGCACTTGTGCGCCTGTCCAAGCACTTGTCCAAGCACTTGACCGAGCACTCGACCGAGCACTTGACCGAGCACTCGACCGAGCATTTGACCGAGCACTTGACCGAGCACTCGACCGAGCATTTGACCGAGCACTCGACCGAGCACTCGACCGAGCACTTGACCGAGCACTCGACCGAGTACTCGCCCTAGCACTTGTATGACCGGGCAATTGAGCGCTGGTCGGAGCACTAGTCCGAGCACTAGTCCAAGCACTTGTCCGAGCACTTGTCCGAGCACTTGTCCGAGCACTTGTCCGAGCACTTGTCCGAGCACTTGTAAGAGCACTTGTACGAGCACTTGTACGAGCAATGAAGAATACCATCAATTTTTGTTTTCTATCTTAAAATATACTCGTATTAAAAATAAAAATATATGGTGAAATTTTTTTTTGATACGTTTGATAGTTTCCGAGATACTGAATTATTTAGGTAGGCAAGTGACGCGGGGTCTCCGTACGCTGCTGTGACGTCACTCCACAACGGTCGCTCAGTGCGCGCACCGCTCCCTACCTGTATGTATGAAGTTTGCGTTGAAAATTTTAAAAATGACGAATCCACAAACTAGAAAATCGTGCTCGTGTCAAAGTGCTTAAATACAACTACTAATACCCGAAAAGTTATTTTTTACTATTATATTGTAACGGAGTTGCCTGCGACTAGCTCGTGTAGGGCAGCCTCGTTGACATTCCTGGCATCGCTGATGCTGAGGATTTGAATGAGGAGGAGGTTCGTCAAGTGAAACACAGGGTTACGACAATATTAGGTTTATTGTTAAACTTACTTAGACGTTACGTACAATACTTATCATCTACTTGTCCTATTCTCATTTACCTAACTCCGGAAAGGAGGTTAATGATTACGCGGCGGAAACGGTGTGGTGAGTACCTACGGTGTGGTGTGTGCCTACGGTGCGGTGACCCTACGAACCCAGTAAAACCCTTCTCCCGGGGGCGTTGTCTGTAACGCTGGCGAGGCAGCTCGTGGAAGGCGAGCACCTGGCGGGGATGTGGAGCGTCAACGGCTCTGAAGGTTCTGGGGGCGGCGGACAGCCTAACGACTCGCAATGTGTCGAGCCGTCCAGCTGTGCTGGTGCTGAGCATCTGCAGCTCGGAAGGTTCCGGAGGGTGTCGGACAGCCTAACGACTCGTAATGTGTCGAGCCGTCCAGCTGGCGCTGAGCATTACTAGCTCAGAGAGAGGGGGGTGGAACAGCCTAACGACTCGCAATGTGTCGAGCCGTCCAGCTGACGGGATGGGCATGCAAAGCCCAGAAGGCAGGAGGGATTCCTGAGGGGAATTCCACCTGGGGAGCTGCTATCCAGCCGAAGCTCCTCGAATACCTCTGGAGAGAGGTTATTCGTTGAGCCCGTGCGGGGCGCAACTGCCCGTCGGCGTCGTTTTTTTTTTTTTTTTTTTTTTTCGAACGGACATGTTTGTTGTTGGCCGTTGGGCCTTTACAACTTCACCGGACAGGGAAGGCGAGTACGTAGGGTACTCAGCCTAAGCAAAAAGATGCAACTGCCTAAGGGCGCCCAGGTGGGCACGGACCTCGGCTTAGGACGTTGCTTGGACGGGGAGGATCGGAGAGAATCGGCCCGGTATGTGCCGATAGCGCTGGTAGGCGCGAGAAGCGGGGGGACGCCGCCCTCGCCGGCGAGGGCAGTATGTCGGTGTGGTGTTACTCTGTGGTTGGGGCGGGGGGGTCATGGCTGCTACGGCTAGCGTGATAGGATCATCGGGATCCTCGAGTACGTGCCGGGGGCGTCGGATCACGCGTATGGGATTCGCGGGGAGGTCGTAAACTGCGGAGCTTACGAATAGGGGGTTGGGGTGATGGGGGGCGGAATCGAAGTAGCGTTTTGACGCTTGCTTCAGGTATTGAGCTATGGTGGGAAGCTCTAGATCGCAATGGAGATTTTCATTGCGCACGAACCATGGGGCGCCCGTGGCTCGGCGCATGAAGCGATTTTGGATGACCTGAAGTCGGTGGATGAGACTGGGCTTTGTATGGGCGAACGCTACGCCGGCGTAGGTGAGAATGGGACGGATGCAAGTTTTGTAAAGTGTCACCTTATTTCTAAGGGACATTTTACTTTTCTTGTTCGTGAGGTGGTAGAGACGGCCTAAAACAAAGGCTGCTTTGTTTCGGCGGTCGCTGCGTCCGCTTATATCATGGCGGGACGTGCGGGCGCGCGGGGCGGGGTGCGCTCGCGTCTCACTTCATAGTGGACGGTTGCTTCGTGTTGTCGTCACGCGTTGACAGCGTGATCGAGAACCGGTGTGACGTTGGTTATCGTCACATTCCCCTCCTTCCCGGAAAGATTTTTGCGAAGCAAAAATCTCTGGCCTACCTGTACTATGGCAATATTGCTACTTAATATCTCTTTACATCTTACTATTTTCATTCGGCTTATTATTTCTTCTTATTATTTTACATTTTAGTAAGTACTAATGACCCATTCGGAGTCTTAAATGATACACACGGAATACTTCTCTTTTATTTGAAATAAAACTTACTAAAATATTTTACAAGCGCGCTTCTTATTCTATTTATTATAGGTACCTATATCTTATTCTACGACTATGCTAGCTAGCTAATAACAATCTTATCTTGTTATCTGTATCTGTTTATTCTACGTATCTGTAAGTAACATAGAACGGAAACGGAACGTATACAAAGTCTTAACGGAAGGTATACAATTTCTTAACGGATTAATTGTATTTATTCTATGAAAAACTATTTAGTACTTGTTTTCTTAGAATTGGGTACAATTTTTATACATTTACGCTAGGTGTACATTTTCTTAATATACAATATTACGGTCGGAATATATTTGCGGATTACAGATCATACAGATATTTATTGTTTTCTTAGATGTCGGCTATTTTTACAATGTTATAGCAATAGGTGCATAATTTTATCTAGGTCGGTTCAAAGAAATACACTATGTTTTAATTTTGGCAATCCATTTTAATATTTTACCATTACCATTTTAGTCCGTGGGAGAGCCATGCTTCGGCACGAATGGGCCGGCTCGACCGGAGTGATACCACGGCCTCACAGAAAACCGGCGTGAAGCAACGCTTGCGTTGTGTTTCGCCGAGTGAGTGAGGGTACCGGAGGCCCAAACCCCCCCCCCCAATGATAGCGCAGTTACCAAATTTGTTACCCCAGGAGGGTACCAGCTGCGCTAGCGCTGGAGAATCCCTCTCTGGACGTCCATGCTCAGGATACAATGTGCCTGAGCCTGGACGTCCAGGCCGCCCCTCGTCGTACTCTGGGGGGGGCATAACAGCGCTCCATCATCCAGTTGCACAAGGGAAGGGCAAAAACACCTTGGCACCCCCTGCCACACTGGCCGTGGACTTCTGCAACATCAGGGGCTTACACTCAAACATTAATGCTGTTCACTACCACCTAGAGACAGCAAAGCCGGCCTTGCTCTTCCTGACCGAGACACAGATATCGTCCCCAGCAGACACATCATACCTCTCCTACCCTGGGTATGGACTGGAACACTCCTTCGTGCCTAGGGCTGGAGTGTGCGTGTACGTTAGAGACGATATCAGTTCTCGCCGTCTCAGCAACCTTGAAGGTAGGGACCTCTCCACCATATGGCTACGTGTAGACGGCGATGACCATCCCCGCGTCTATTCGTGCCTATATAGGTCCCATACCGGCGATGGCGAAACTGACCGACTCATTGAGCACATCCAAATGGCTGCAGATACTGTGCAGCAGCAGATCCCATCCGCTGAGATCGTGGTACTCGGCGATTTTAACGCCCACCACGCCGAATGGCTCGGTTCTAGCAAGACCGATCATGCGGGGAGATCTGTTCACGACTTCGCCCTGGCATATGGTTTGACACAACTGGTTACTACGCCCACGCGAATCCCAGATGTGGAGAACCATGAACCTTCACTGTTGGACCTTCTGCTGACTTCTCATCCGGACGGCTACCAAGTATCCGTTGACGCCTCACTCGGCTCTTCGGATCACTGCCTTATCCGGAGTACGGTGCCACTCACGTGCCCGCCGCGACCGCGAGTCACCTGTCGCCGTCGTGTGTGGCATTACAAGTCAGCAGATTGGGATGGGATGCGGTCTTTCTTTGCGTCCTACCCTTGGGGGCAGGTTTGCTTCACGCCGGATGATCCCAACTTCGCTGCCGATTCTGTCGCTGATGTGGTGCTGCAGGGTATGGAGCTTTTTATCCCATCCTCAGTGGTCCCCATTGGCGGCAAATCCCAGCCTTGGTTTGGTCGGTCCTGCAAAAAGGCTTCTCGCCGAAAGCAGGAATGTTACCAAGCCTGGGCAAATGCGGCGAAGGTACGGGATGAAAAGACCAGCGTATTAAAAAAGGAGTTTAACTTTGCCTCCAGGTCCTTCAAAAGAGACATTGCCAGGGCAAAGTCAGCGCACATAGGCAGAATTGGCGAGAGACTAGAGCGTCTTCCTTCGGGAACTCGTGCGTTCTGGTCTCTGGCCAAAGCTGTCCAGGGGAATTTCTGCACGCCATCATTTCCACCACTGCACATGGGAAATGATTCATTGGCCCACGACGCATCTTCTAGGCAAACTCTTTGCGTCCAACTCAACGTTGGATGACGGGGGAAACGAGCTGCCGACCATACCGCGGTGCACGAGCTGTATGCCGGATATCCGGTTCCACCAACGCTCAGTGCGTAAAGCACTTTTTTCCCTCGACATTCATAAGTCGAGTGGGCCCGACGGAATCCCTCCTATCGTGTTGAAGGTGTGTGCTCCAGAGTTGGCTCCAGTTTTAACGCGCCTTTTTCGGCTCTCATACTCCACTGGCGTAGTCCCGAAGTCATGGAAGACAGCTTTGGTGTACCCGATCCCTAAAAAAGGTGACCGCTCGAATCCGTCCAACTACCGGCCGATAGCCATAACCTCCTTATTCTCAAAGATAATGGAGTCCATTATCAACAGCCAGCTCCTTCGGTACCTAGAGGACCGCCAGCTGCTTAGTGACCGACAGTACGGTTTCCGTAAGGGCCGATCCGCTGGTGATCTTCTTGTCTACCTGACACATCGTTGGGCACAGGCGATCGAGACTAAGGGGGAAGCTTTGGCCGTTAGTTTGGACATAGCGAAGGCCTTCGATCGGGTCTGGCACAAAGCACTTCTTGCGAAGCTTCCTTCTTATGGGCTTCCCGAGGAATTATGCAAATGGGTCACTAGTTTTCTTGCAGACAGAACCATAAAGGTCGTAGTCGACGGTGCATGCTCAGATTCTATGTCTGTGAATGCTGGTGTCCCTCAAGGCTGTGTGCTTTCGCCTACACTGTTCCTTCTGCATATCAATGATATGCTGCAAATCAGCAGCACTCATTGTTATGCGGATGACAGCACAGGTGATGCCTTCTATACCGGCCGTGCCAATATTTCTCGGGAAAGCGTCATCGAGAGCCGAAACAAACTTGTGTCGGAAATTGAGGCCTCTTTAAAGAAAGTCTCAGAATGGGGTCGACTTAATTTGGTCCAATTTAACCCCACTAAGACACAAGTTTGCGCGTTCACTGCCAAGAAAATGCCATTTGTCGTATCACCTCGTTTTGAGGACACTCCTCTAAATGCCTCAGCTAGTATCGGAATTCTTGGTGTCGACATATCGAGTGAAGTCCAGTTCCGTGGCCATCTAGAGGGTAAGGCTAAATTAGCCTCGAAGAAGCTTGGTGTGCTCAATAGATCGAGACAGTATTTCACTGCGGCGCATCGCCTGCAACTTTATAAGGCGCAGGTTCGGCCTCATATGGAATACTGTTCTCATCTCTGGGCAGGGGCACCCCAGTACCAGCTTCTCCCTCTGGACCGCATTCAACGAAGGGCAACTCGAATCGTCGACTGCCAGGATATTTCAGATCGGCTTGACTCCCTGGCGCTGCGTAGAGATGTAGCCTCGCTCTGCATTCTCTATCGCATGTACAATGGGGAGTGCTCCGAGGAATTGTTCGGATTGATCCCTGCCGCCTCTTTCCGCCATCGTTCTACGCGACAACATATTCATCCCCATCACATAGATGGTTGGCAGTCCACAACTGTGCGTTTCACTAGAAACTTTCTGCCTCGCACAACCAAACTGTGGAATGAATTGTCGCCTGCGGTATTTCCGGACCGATACGACATTCAAACCTTCAAGAAAAGAGCGTACTCCCAAATCAAAGGCCGGCAACGCACTTGTGACTCCTCTGGTGTTGCGGGTGTCTATGGGCGGCGGTAATCGCTTACCATCAGGTGATCCGTCTGCTCGTTTGCCACCTCTGACATAAAAAAAAAAAAAAAAAAAAAAATATTGGGAAACAAATAATGTATTTATACTTCTCTTTTATTTTTCCCATATTTAAATAATTACAGATGCGTTGAAAATATTCATCTAACCTCAATTTTCGATTTTCTCATTTTACTCGTTATTAACATTTTGCTCTTAATACCATTGACATAAGGTTTATAATGGATTGCCAATCTCTTTTATATTTTTTAACGTTTTCCTTACAACGATGATGTGTATACGGTACTTTGCATGTGTGAGTGAGTAACTACTAGACTTGTTGATTTCTCTTTTTGTACGTTATTTTTCGGTTACATAAACTGTCATTATAAGTTGTAAAGATTGATTTAGATAACATACTAAGCGCATTGGTTTGAAACTTTTGTAGGCATAGATATATTGCTTTTACATAATATATATTAGTATATAAAGTTGTCTTATACAGGGTGACTGGTTGAACGACGGACGTATTTAAGGAGATGATAGGATAATTTACATACTTTTCAACCATATAAAACAAAAAAATCATACACTCAAAAAACACAAGTTACATATTTTTTTATAAAACGTAACTATTCTTGTGTTTTCTAACTCTATGCCTAGGTACTTACCACTTTCCCACAGCGTGCACCGAGCTGCTCGTGGTCGCTAAGGCCAATCTCTTGGACAGGCTGATAACACACTGATAATGAAAGGATGGAGTTCGTCTTCATGTAGGATACTTTACCCCAACCACTGGGATACCTGGAAATGCCTTCCTGCATTCCGCGTACTTTCACATGGGTAATAATCGAAGTAAATTGCTTTGTACGGGTTCACTGGATAACGAACGATTCCTTCCTCGTCCTTAATCAGGGTTAGGAACTGGAGGAAGGCCAAGTCTCCTAAGAAGTCTATGACGGCAACTTATGTAATTCGTGATACATTGCAATATGACGTTAATTCACGTCTAACAACACTAGCTTACATTACATAGCACCACACCATATCCCAGTATCCTCATTAGAGTACTGATAAGCCATTATCACTCACTATCAAGGCACCGAAATCCACGCGACAGCTACGTAAGTAAAACCAGAATGTTCGGGACGAACGGGACGCGTGAACGCACGCCACCCCTACGACGGCCCGCGGGCGACTGACTAGGGCCGGCGCGGCGCGGCGCAGGGCAGAGACGCGGGAGCAGTCGCTCACGCGCATGCGCAGTATTGCGCAGTGGCGAGTCCGCGCCGCCGCTACTCGGGGTCGTTGCCCGAGGCCGCGTACACGTGACTTAGTATTTAGTAAAATGTAGAGGTGAACTTTAAAATTATTTTTTAAATGATGAAAATTAAGGTCATGTTTTTTTTACATATTTGGAATGTGTATCAGCTTCTTATTCACCCCCTTAAATGCGTCCGTTGATTTACCAGTCACCCTGTATAATGCTAATTTACATTTGCTAACAGATTGTATACTTGATATAAACATATGTATACACATATTGGTTAAGTATCTGAGTAGAATTACATTGCGATTAAATGAACTTTTTATTTATTTTTGGTACTCATTTATGTTACTTAAATGTGGTTGATTACTACCTATTCACGGAATTTCTTAATGTCTTTAAGATGGGCAGTAACTATTTTGCGAGGACTTTCTACGGATTGTAATAAAAATATTACCGGTGACTTTTGTCTAATTATCTTGTACGGACCACTAAACTTTGGTGCTAACTTTGCGCAGAAGTTCTTTGTGGCTGAAGACAGGGGGTAGTCTGTTTTAAGGACTAAAGTATCTAGCTTCGGTTTCTAATCTCTTTTTGTTTCATCATAATGTTTTTTTTGTTTAGATGATGCGGTATTTTGATGTTCTCGGACTAATTCGTACAACTCGGACAGCTTACTTTTCTTTTGTATGGCTGGCGTTGGGAATATATTTTTATCACCTGGCATTCGAAGTTCGCGTCCGAACATTAAAAATGCTGGTGTGTACTTAGTTGATTCTTGAACGGAGGTATTTAGTGCGAAATTGAACTCCGTCAAGAATTCATCCCATTTTTTATGGTTGTTCGAAATGTATGTCGATATCATTGTTTCAAGCGTACGGTTTATTCTTTCGGTCGGATTTGCTTGCGGGGAATACGGGGCGGTAAGTGTTTGTTCGATACCATACTTTTTGAGCTCATCTTGGAACTGTTTACTCGTAAACTGTTTCCCATTGTCCGAAACTATTGTTTTGGGACAGCCGTAACGCATAATTATGCATTCTTTTAAGGCTTTTATGACATTCGTGGAAGTGGCGGTTCTTAACGGTTTTATTTCGGACCACTTAGAAAAAGTATCGTGGAATACGATGATCCAGCAAAATCCTTTTGATGACCTCGGTAGAGGGCCTATAAGGTCTACGGAAATGACTTCCCAAGGTTCCTTTGTGTTTTGCGTGTGCATTAGACCTGGTCTTTTTTCTTGTGAACTTTTATGGATTTGACATTCTTTGCATTTTCTTATGTATGTTGAGACATCTCTGTACATGCCTGGCCAATAGTAACGTTGGGCAATTTTGTTTAACGTCTTTGCGGTGCCTAGATGACCAGCGTTCGGAACATTGTGATTTTGTTCTAGAATCTTCTGTTTGTCTTCTTTGTTTATGCAAAGTTTCCATTCTGTTTCTGGATTTAAATGGACCCCATACGAAAAGTTTGTTATTTTTCTGTATAGTTTGTTGTTTTTTATACAGTATTCTGGATGTTGTCGAGGTTCTTTTTCTACTTCTTTTTTTTTTCTTCTCGTACCATTCTTCGCCGGTTGCTGATGTTAAGCATACGGGATTTCTAGATAGTTCGTCGGCTACTTTATTTTGTTTTCCACTTCTATACTTGATGTCAAAGTCATATTATTGAAGTTCTAAGGCCCATCTTGCCAATCTTCCTGAAGGGTTTTGTAACTTGTTCAGCCACTGAAGTGCCTGATGATCGGTTATTACGGTAAAGTGGTATCCTTCTAAAAATGCTCTCATTTTTCTAATTCCCCATATAACAGCTAGACACTCCTTCTCTGAAGTGCTATATTTTGTTTCTGCGGGTGACAGTGACCTGCTGGAATACATAACGACTTTCTCGTTTCCTTCTACTTCTTGAGTTAGTACTGCTCCTAAACCTACATCACTTGCGTCTGTTTGCAAAGTGGACGGTTTAGCGAAATCTGGACGTGTTATCACAGGCTCTTCTATTAGTTTCTTCTTCACTTCTTGGAAGGCTTTTTTTTGAGTCTCTGTCCACTGCAACTTCACATCTTTTCTTAGTAACTTTACTATCGGTGCTGTTATTTGTGCATAGTTTTTAATGAATTTTCTATACCATGATGTCATTCCAATTAATCTTCTGACTTCTTTTACGTTTGATGGAGCTCTTAGGTCTCGAATACACCTGATTTTATCCTCGTTCATTTTGATTCCTTCACGGGTTACAACGTGACCCAAATACTCAATTTGTGGCTTACAAAATTCACATTTCTTTTTGTTTATTTCTAGTCCGGCTTTTCTTATTCTTTCGAATATTATTTTCAGATGCTTCAAATGTTCGCTGAACGAGTTACTGCAGATGATGACGTCATCAAGGTAGGCGTAGGTATTTGGCTCTAGTTCTGGACCGATAACCATGTCTAACAGTCTTTGGAAGGTTGCTCCGGCGGAGTGAAGACCAAAGGGCATGACTTTAAAGTGATACAACCCTCGTCCCGGTACTGTGAAAGCCGTCGCCTCTTTGCTGTCTTCATCTAATTTGACGTTCCAGTAGCCATTTTTTAGATCTAATTTTGAGAAGAATTTAGCATTTCTGAGTTTTTCTAATGTGTCGTCTATTTGTGGTAACGGATAGGCGTCTTTTTCAGAAATTTCGTTTATCTTCCTAAAGTCAATGCAGAACCTGTAGTCTCCATTTTCTTTCTTCACCATAACTATCGGGGAGCTGTATGGGCTATTCGACTTCTCAATGATGCCGTCTTTAAGCATTTTCTGAACTTTTTCATCTATATTTTCTTGAATTTTGGGGTTTCTGGGATAGTATTTTTGTTTTATCGGTTCTCTGTGCTTCAGTTTTATTTTATGTCGCAACCATGTTGTACCTCTGGGAGTTTTATCACATTTTTCGAACTCTTCTTTTAATAGTTTTTCTAACTGTTGTTTTTCGGATATCGACAAAACTTTATCTTCTTTCTTATTTACATTCGGTGTTACAATTTCTCTTTCGGTGTTCTCATCTTCTTCATTGCACTTCTCGTTCCAATCCAGTTTTATGCCGCATCTTGTAAGGATATCCATCCCTAAGATCACGTCAGGTGTCATTGGTAACAGGTGCATCTTCAACTTGTGTATTTTTCCCTTGATTTCTATGTTCACGACTACTTCTTTGTTTAATGTCACCACGGATCCATCGGCTAATGTCACTTTCAAATTGCAGTTGTTCTTGATTTTCTTTGTGCCTTGACTGAGCAGGGATTCATAAGTTTCTTGATTGATGTATGAAGAAGTTGATCCAGTGTCAACTAGTGCTTTCAGTTTTTGACCTTCTATTTTGATGGTAATAAAAGGTCTGTTATCATACGGGCTGCTTCTTGTAGTGACTGTTCCTGCCGTTATTGATCTTAAATTGCGATTTGCTTCTTTTCTGCAACAGTTTCTACTCAGTGTTCCCAATTTTCCACAATAACTGCAAAATATGATCTTCTTCTGAGACCTGCACTCTGATGATCTGTGTCCTTTCAGACCACAAGTCCAGCAGCAAGTGTTTGGGTTATAAAACTTATTGACATACCTTTGGTTTGTTGTTGCGGTCAGCTCTTTACTTTGTCTTTGCGATGGTCTTCTGGCCTCTTGATACTTTGGAGATTGGTTCTCAAGCATTCTGGGCGCTTCTCTGTTGTTGAAATAGTCTGGCTGATTTCTGCGGAACTGTTTCATCTTTTTTTCAATAATTTCTTCATATTCTGATGACAGTCTGATGAGTTCTTTGTAGTTGTTGAAGTCTTGTCTTCTAACATACGTCTTGTAGCCAATATTCATGTTTGAGTAGATTCTTTCTAACTGTTCGTCTTCAGATAGTTTTCCGTATCTTCTCATTAGTGTCTGTATTTCGATTAGATATGTTACAAAATTTTCGTTGTATCTGCACCAAAGCAACACTTTTCCTCGTAGTATATTTGGCAAATATTTCAAACACAGGTCTTTGTCGATACTGCTAGCTTCTAGAAGTTCTTCTAGTCTTTCGATAAAGTCAATCGGATCTTTGTGAGCATCAAAGGTTATGTGCCAGTTATTCATTTCTTTCATTATTTTCTCATTGTCTGCGGAACCGGCCTTTCTGGTTATTTTGGGCATGGTATCAGTTTCTGTACTCTAATCCATTGTTTTCTCTAATTCGTTCTCTTGAACGTACTTTGCTAGTATTTTCCTAAGTTCTTCGACTGTCTTCCCCTCTGTCTCCAGTTCACGGACCCTAAATTCTTCGACTAACGCTTCTTTCTTAAGCTTATATATCCACGATGTGGACATCCTAATTACTGTCTATGTTCCTAACTGCTATCCTGTGTTACAACGGGCGGAAATATCGGTAAACTAACTAACGATCTGTGAACAACGAACGATCCTCCTTTTAGATTTTACGTTGGGCGCCAATGTAACGGAGTTGCCTGCGACTAGCTCGTGTAGAGCAGCCTCGTTGACATTCCTGGCATCGCTGATGCTGAGGATTTGAATGAGGAGGAGGTTCGTCAAGTGAAACACAGGGTTACGACAATATTAGGTTTATTGTTAAACTTACTTAGACGTTACGTACAATACTTATCATCTACTTGTCCTATTCTCATTTACCTAACTCCGGAAAGGAGGTTAATGATTACGCGGCGGAAACGGTGTGGTGAGTACCTACGGTGTGGTGTGTGCCTACGGTGCGGTGAGTACCTACGGTACGGTACGTGACCCTACGAACCCAGTAAAACCCTTCTCCCGGGGGCGTTGTCTGTAACGCTGGCGAGGCAGCTCGTGGAAGGCGAGCACCTGGCGGGGATGTGGAGCGTCAACGGCTCTGAAGGTTCTGGGGGCGGCGGACAGCCTAACGACTCGCAATGTGTCGAGCCGTCCAGCTGTGCTGGTGCTGAGCATCTGCAGCTCGGAAAGTTCCGGAGGGTGACGGACAGCCTAACGACTCGTAATGTGTCGAGCCGTCCAGCTGGCGCTGAGCATTACTAGCTCAGAGAGAGGGGGGTGGAACAGCCTAACGACTCGCAATGTGTCGAGCCATCCAGCTGACGGGATGGGCATGCAAAGCCCAGAAGGCAGGAGGGATTCCTGAGGGGAATTCCACCTGGGGAGCTGCTATCCAGCCGAGGCTCCTCGAATACCTCTGGAGAGAGGTTATTCGTTGAGCCCGTGCCGGGCGCAACTGCCCGTCGGCGGTCGCTGCGTCCGCTTATATCATGGCGGGACGTGCGGGCGCGCGGGGCCGGGTGCGCTCGCGTCTCACTTCATAGTGGACGGTTGCTTCGTGTTGTCGTCACGCGTTGACAGCGTGATCGAGAACCGGTGTGACGTTGGTTATCGTCACAATATTTTTGAACCTCAAAGTCAAAAGAAATGGATGAGAAAGTATGATCCACCCAGACCCAAAGTCAAAAGTTGTGTCTATCACTTTCTTCTAAACTGAAACTGGCTTAAATATCAGTAACTATCACTAGATAGCAGTCGTCAAGCTATGTTGAAGGCGTAATAGGCAGCTTGGATGGACTTCTAAGTCCATCCAAGTTGTGACCGTGTTTGTAGTCAGTTTACCTGCGTGTTCGACGTGACCACGTAAGCAGCGCTGAGCCATGACCGCTTCAGTGTTGTTATTGTGTCATTATATTACAGTTGATGACATAAGTGATTTTGACACTATCACCTTTACCATGCCCCTCACTCCTATTTCCGAAATATCAAGTTCATAATTATCATTATTACCTAAATTTTTCAATACTAGTAATGAAAAATAGGTATGTAGGTTCTTATAGGCATCAACAAAGTGATAAGAAAGAAAAAAGTAAGTTGTAAGTACTTTTTCATTTTTTATCATTGTGTCTCGGCGGCCGCGGTAAAGAAATCGGAGTTATTCTAGAAATAGTAGCTTAACTCGTCTATTTAAGGAATCATTAAATTTTTCAATCAATTTTTAAAACTATCATCGATTATATTGGTAACACTACTGTAACACCGTCACCGATTCACATAAAAAAAACTCCAGTTAGAAATGTTATTGTGGGCGAAAATAGGGACCATCCGATAGCAATGTATGAAGAACACAGTACGGTGAGAGCGGCGAGTTGTTGTATGACGTCACGCGCGCTTGGCGCGCCCGAGCGATGTATTTGAAAAAGGCGGAAACAAAAATTATCGTAACTTCAAAACTACTCGCTTGATTTAAATAAAACAAAAACAGGTGTATTTCTAGACATTTAGGCTACAAGGTCATAAAGTTTCA
Organism: Coleophora deauratella; assembly: GCA_958295455.1. Classification (NCBI taxonomy): domain Eukaryota; kingdom Metazoa; phylum Arthropoda; class Insecta; order Lepidoptera; family Coleophoridae; genus Coleophora; species Coleophora deauratella. Next base: position 45,891 of record CATQHM010000001.1, read on the forward strand.
AGTAATTTAACGGACCCATTAACATTCTTCATTGTCCGAGCACTTGTCCGAGTAATTGTGCGAGTTTACGAGCACTTGAACGAGCACTTGTATGAGCACTTGAACAAGCACTTGTACGAGCACTTGACTGGGCACTCGCCCGAGCACTTGACCGAGAATTTGACCGAGCACTCGACCGAGCACTTGACCGAGCACTTGACCGAGCACTCGACCGAGCACTTGATCGAGAACTCGACCGAGCACTTGACCGAGCACTCGACCGAGCATTTGACCGAGCACTTGACCGAGTACTCGACCGAGCACTCGACCGAGCACTTGACCGTGCACTCAACCGAGCACTTGACCGAGCACTCGACCGAGCATTTGACCGAGCACTTGACCAAGCACTCGACCGAGCATTTGACCGAGCACTTGAACGAGCACTCAACCGATCACTCGCCCGAGCACTTGACCGAGCACTCGACCGAGCACTTGACCGAGCACTCGACCGAGCATTTGACCGAGCACTTGACCGAGTACTCGACCGAGCACTCGACCGAGCACTTGACCGAGCACTCAACCGAGCACTTGACCGAGCATTCGACCGAGCATTTGACCGAGCACTTGACCGAGCACTCGACCGAGCACTCGCCCGAGCACTTGACCGAGCACTCGACCGAGCACTTGACCGAGAACTTGACCGAGAACTAGACCGAGCACTTGACCGAGCACTCGACCGAGCACTTGACCGAGCACTCGACCGAGCACTTGACTGAGCACTCGACCGAGCACTTGACCGAGCACTTGACCGTGCCCTTGACCGAGCACTCGACCGAGCATTTGACCGAGCACTTGACCGAGCACTCGACCGAGTACTCGCCCTAGCACTTGTATGACCGGGCAATTGAGCGCTGGTCGGAGCACTTGTCCGAGCACTTGTGCGCTTGTCCGAGCACTCGACCGAGCACTTGACCGATAGCTTCGGGTAGTCCTGCGGGGCGGTATACCAGGGTTCAAAATGCGGTATTTGACTATTAGTCATCATTAGTCATTACAAAAGAGCGCACTCCCATATCAAAGGCCGGCAACGCACTTGTGACTCCTCTGGTGTTGCGGGTGTCTATGGGCGGCGGTAATCGCTTACCATCAGGTGATCCGTCTGCTCGTTTGCCACCTATCACATAAAAAAAAAATCGGAGTTACTTTTAAACATCTGTCAAAAACAACATTTCCTTCTGAAATTATTTGTGTTACAAGCATGTGACGTCACAGTTTTTGACGAACTTATTTTGTGTTTCTTTTTATAAAAAATTCTGAATGGACAAAACATCAATCGAGTAAGTTATTTTTGCATTATTTCTTTTTATGTGATAGGTGGCAGACGAGCAGACGGATCACCTGACGGTAAGCGATTACCGCCGCCCATAGACACATTTTTGCAAGAGACAAGACAAGACTTAGATAAGATGATAGTACCTAGCCAGACGGGCTCCGAAAATATCCTACCACCAACCAAACAGAGTCCCACAAAGTTGGACCCAGCCGGGAATCGAACCCGATCTCCTGATGTGAAGTATAGGGGGCATAAAGAGCGGAAAAAAATAGTAATCAAAACATTTCCAGTTACTCACCAAGAGATCACTTTGCGGTATACTTAATAACAACTTAACAAACATATTTAACGCGTTGTCTAATGCCTCGTCTCCGTATAACCTGCAAAAAAAAAGTCAAGCTGTCAAAATAATGTTTTAAAAATAGGGCTTAAAATTGGTTTTTTATCTACTGGCGACATCTTTTGCAAAATATGATTGACTCGGTGGCTAAGTGGTTAGCGATCCTGACCTCTGACCCGAGAGTCATGGGTTCGATCCCCACACAGGGCAAACTTTTCTGTGATGAGCAGAATTGTTTGCTCTGAGTCTGGGTGTATCATATTTGTATTAGTCTCTGATTCCCAAGATACAGGGAATCCTAGTTTGGGGCCAGATGACCGTGTGTGATTTGACCCAGATATTATATATTATATTAAGACTAAGGTCATAATCCTATTGGAATAAGGTTCAATTTAGCTCAATTTCATTAGAACGTAGTGGAAGAATCCACTACAGATGGCCTTAAAAAAGTCTGATACAGTGATGGTTTACACTGTAAGAGCGGTTAATTGGGAATTCTACTAGTCATTTTGAACAACTTTTACTCTACGGCATTGCACGATTTACAAAAAAATTGACTCTCTATACAAAAATGTCCAAACATTTTTTTTTTATGTGATAGGTGGCAAACGAGCAGACGGATCACCTGATGGTAAGCGATTACCGCCGCCCATAGACACCTGCAACACCAGAGGAGACAATCTGTACGAAATGTCCGAATTGTTCAGAATAGAATCCCCATTTAACGGGTCCTACGCCAATTTTTTTACACCTGTATACTGTTTCCGTGCTTCGCAAGGCACGTTAAGCCGTTGGTGCCGGCTGCTGTCACTAGATGGCAGTCGTTAAGCCATGCCGGAGACCTTATATTATATTGAAAACTTCTGACACTGGGGTTGGCCCCACAACCTCCACCAATACGGCCTTGGCCCGCGTGTGTAGAGAATATTTACGTTTTTTTTTTTTACCTGCGCATATTATTTCAGAACACACTTAAAATATAATAACATCAATATGTCAAAAGTAACTTTTGGACTTAACGATTTCTTGAATTGGATCATCCTGAGCCATCCTTTTTTCTTGAATTGGATGACCCAATTTGAGGTCTTACCTAAATACACCAAAATTGGCGTAATTTCCGCACAGGGCCGCCTTCAGTATCGAGAAACACAACGATATGCCTTTCAGCTTGAGTGCGTACATTTGTTTCTTACTAACGTCCACTGTCAGTATTCTGCTACCTGCAACAGATACACGAAAAAATCAAATCAAACACTCTTTATTGTCCTACAAGAAACATACAAACATATAATAACACAATAAAAAGAAATAAATCAACAATCTGGGCGGTCTTATCGCTAAAAGCGATTTCTCCCAGACAACCCGTAGTCCGGAAAAGAAAGGCAAGAAGCAGAGGCACAACGCGAGTAACATTGAAACAAAAATATATTTTTTTTAATTCACAATTGGTAAGCCCTTGGCATCATCTCACCTGGTGGTAAGTGATGATGATGCCGAAGATGGAAGCGGGTTTACCAAGATTCCCCAACGCAATGGGGAACTGGCTATCTCATCATGCCGGAACACACCAATTCCATTAACATTGATGTTTGGCGGCAAGACTTAGATTAGATGGTGGTAGCTAGCTAGGCGGGCTCTGAAAATGGCTTACCACCAATCAAACCGAATCCTACAAACTTAAACCCCGCCGGGAACCGAACCTCTTGATGTAAAGCAAGCAGACAAGTCACTAGGCCACTGAGGCGGTTAGTTTATAATAACAGCCCCTTAAGAGCGCTTTTATAGTCACGCAGGTTTCTGCCCGCATGCGTGCGGCGTTTCCAAATGGACCCGCATGCGTGTGACACGATATTATGACACCTCACCATATTGTGATAACTCACCATATTACGACAACTCACCATATTACGTCATCTCACCATATTACGACAACTCACCATATTGTGACAACTCACCATATTACGACAACTCACCATATTGTGATAACTCATCATATTGCGACAACTCACCATATTACCACATATTACCACAACTCACCATATTACGACAACTCACTGTATTGCGACAACTCACCATATTACCACATATTACCACAACTCACCATATTACGACAACTCACTGTATTGTGACAACTCACCATATTACCACACCTCACCATATTGTGACACCTCACCATATTACGACAACTCTCACGCGGCACCAGTATCCACTCACCGTAAGCGCATATAATGTTGCTGAGCTCGCGGAACAACAGGATCCCGTTGGGCGAGCTGACGTCGAAGTGCAGCCGCTGGTTGCGGTTCTGCGCCAGCTCTGCGGTGAGCTTCAGCACCGGCGTCGTCAGCGCTGGCTCGTTGTACCACACCTCTATGCCGCGGAGCAGGACCTTCATGTAGCACGGGTAGCTGGTTGGGGAAGGAATCAATTCAATTCAATTCAATATACTTTATTGTAATAAATAAATATAGTTCATTCCAATCAAAAAAAAAGCAAAAGGTAAACAAACTTAGTATGCAGATGACATTGACATGTGTCAGTTCCATAGTAAGTTTGTTTACGTTTTGCTTTTTTTTTATTGGAATGAAGTATACATACTTAAACAAAAGTGAGGTTACAAATGGAAAAGAGATACAATAGGCGTCATTTGATAAATGAATAAATTATAATATAAAACATCGCTTAATAAATGGTGATGCCTTGATGGGTTTACCAGTCTCATTAATTAATTAAAAATATTATAAATGTGAAAGTATGGATGTTTGACTGTTTGTTTGTTCCACTTTCGCGCCGAAGCTAGTGAATGGATTTCAAATAATTTCAATGAAAGGTAGGTAGATAGACAAAGCACTCGGCTAACACATTTTATCCCAGAAAAATTAAGGGTTCCCGGAGGAATGCTTAAAATCTCAAAATTTCCACTTCCACTAGATGGCGCCACCTTAACATTTTCTTTCTCTCTGGACCCAAACCTTAAGTACACGCAGACGAAGTCGCGGGCGGAAGCTAGTAAAGGAAAACAATAATAGATAGCTCTTTTATTGAAATTGCAGATAAACATACTCGTTTGGTTTTTCATAACATGTACGATTTTTATTTAAAAAATACCGTTATAAGTATAATAATAATTTGATAAGTAGGTATACAAACTACTAGTGAAGTCATTGTTCACAATACAAACATTTTTTGAACAGAATTTCGTTTTTGACATTTGATAAAAAGTAAGTCTGGCCTAACCTTCCTGCGGTATGGAAAGAGACCTGTGCCCCTGCAGTGGGGACGTTATGGCTTATTAGATAGAGGTGCTAACATCCAGTCAAGCAGCATCATATATTAGTCTTAGTGTTAAACGCGAAGGCAAAGTCCACGCAGGTCAAGGGCCAGCCCTATGAGCGTCTTCTCGGCATCCTCGATGTAGTTTATCACGGGTCTATCCGTACCCCAGCTGTAGGTTTATCACGGGTCTCTTTTGACCCAGCAGTGGGGCCTTTATGGTTTCTTATTAGATAGATGGGCTTACATCCAGTTGAATAGTAGGGACGTTATGCCTTATTATACATATAATAATAATAATTATTGAATAAAAAGTGTACAAATTAAACATAAATTACTAGAGATTTAAAACTACAAAAGGTATTATATGCCTGAACTAGGATAAACCTGTGCTTGAGGCAAAAGGTGCAGACATAGTTTTTGTATGGACTAAAAATATCATAATAAACTACAAATATACTTATTATTAGTTTTGTGTCAATTTTATTAGACAGACCGATAGATATATAGACAGACACATAGATAGATTAGCTATATATATATTTAGGTATGGTATGGGCATCTTATGAGGGTCCCTAGCAGTGGGGACATTGGCCACTTACATCCAGTCAAACAGCATCATATAGGTAGTCTTGGTGTTGAACGCGAAGGCCAGTCCTCGCAGGTCACGAGCCAGCCCTATGAGCGTCTTCTTGGCGTCTTCCGGCATATAACATAGGGCTCTCGGGCGGACCCAGCAGTGTGATGAGGCTTTCGAACGCCGCTGCAACAATAACAGCAATATTACAATACAATACATTTCAAATACATTTTAATTTGTCATTTTTAAGTATATTTTTCAGTTCTTTTTAATGCATTCTTATTATTTATTTAATTATTGCCTTGACGATCATATTATCCTCTGACATTTATTGTAAAATTGACATTGATAATATGAAAAAAATGAATCTATTCTAAATCTTATTCATTTTGCATATTATGGTCTCTCAAAATCAGCTGAAAGTAAAATATTTAAACTGGGGCTTAAACTGAACCACTTCCCCCTAGGAACCCATAGTCGATTGCGAATTAATTGTGGGTTCCCTGGGTAAAGCTGCTCAGTTTCATGAGTAGATGCCACTGTAAATTTTTTTAGGTATTTTACAATGAACTTATATAGCGCCGTCCCTGTCTCTCATACGTGTAAAGCTCACCAGTCAGCGGCATTATAAACGCGTGAAACATCTCTATTCAACCGACTTCAAAAAAAGGAGGAGGTTCTCAATTCGTCGGAATCTTTTTTTTTTTTTTTTTTTTTCTATGTATGTTCACCGATTACTCGAAGACGCCTGAACCAATTTCAAAAATTCTTTTTTTGTTTGAAAGGGTATACTTCACAGGTGGTCCCATATTAATTTTATCGAAATCGATTCAGCGGTTTTTGAGAAAATCAACAAAAACATAGCAAAATTGGAGTTGCTACGATTGAAGTCGGTTGTTTTTAACGTATTCAGCGTGGTCAATTATTTATACCGAAAAACATATCCGTGTTCGCGACATCGTTTACAAGGATGGCGCTATATCACACGTATAGCGCCGTCCCTCTCTCTCACACGTGTAAATCTCACCACTCGCCAGTCAGCGGCATCATGAAAGCGTGGAACCCCCCTCTTCTTCCCCCAGTTCCACCATCAGCCACCTTCCCAAAGCCGTGTAGAGCATGGAGCGACGTGCCGAGAACCTGGTGAAGGTCGCGGGAAGCCGCTGGATGCGGGCAGCGCAGGACCGGTCGGTGTGGAAACCCTTGGAGGGGTCCTTTGTCCAGCAGGGGACGTCTTTCGGCCGATGATGATGACATGGCGCCGTCCCTGTGTTATCGACCGACGATGAAGATGTAACCACCACTCACCACTGAGCGGCATCATGAACGCGTGGAATCTCTCCTCGTCCTCCCCCAGTTCCACCATCAGCAGTCTCCCCAGGGCAGTGTAGAGCATGGTGCGACATCGCATCTCCACAGTGTCGACGCCGGTGATGCCGAGAAACGGGAAGTGTTCCGCCTGGGTGGTTGAAGTGAAAAGAATTTTAATAAGTAAATATTTTAAATATCCGGGACAAATTACAAAGTGTCATCTGGGCCCAAACTAGGGATTCCCTGTATTAAGAGAACACTGATATAAATACATAACACACACACACATATATATTTATAATACAACCAGACACAGAGCAAACAAATCTGCTCATGACAGCAATGCTTGCCCTGGGTGGGGATCGAACCTACGACTCTCGGTTCAGTAGTCAGGCTCTTACCACCGCGTCAGATAATAGGAATTCTAAATTTATATACGAATATATTAACAAGCAGATTGACAATCTCTATAGTAACTTGCGTGTCCTCAGACTAAAATAAAAATAGCAATATTTTTTTCAAATTTCAAATTTCAAGATTAAACTTTGGAACTTTTTTAATTGAAAATACTGCTTAGTAATTTCACATCATCCCAGTGAAAACCGCATAGAAATACATTCAATGTTTCTCTATAAAATCGTAGACAACACAAATACACACATGTCAAACTGATATACTGATATGATAACCCTACTTTTTGAAGCCGGTTAAAAAAACTACACTTCTCACTGACTTGACTTTACGGCGCTCGCGATAAACAAACCCTGGTGTTACGAATTGGAGAGAAGAAGAAGAACAAACGGCGCTCACCGTGTGATGTGTCAACATGAGCTGCACCTCGCCCAGCTTCACCAGTTTCCTGACGCAGGAGTAGCCTCCGCTCAGGTCGCTCAACAGACCCAAGGTCCGAGCGATAATCTGCTCAGACCCGCCCCAGTACTTCAAGTTTGTGATGCTGCAAAGAACCAAAGAAAAAAAATTGTATACAGGTGTAGTGTACGTAGAAACAGATATAAATGAAATTAAAACTATAGTTCATTCCAATCAAAAAAAGTAAAAGGTAAACAAACATAGTATTCAGATGACATTGACATGTGTCAGTTCCATAGTAAGTTTTGTTTACCTTTTGCTTTTTTTTGATTGGAATGAACCGTAGATAAGACGAATCATACAGAGTGAAATTGAAATCGCGTTTTTTTTTACTGGGGCTTCTAGCCATGAAACTGAACAAATTTCTCTAAGGAACCAATTTAACTAGAGCAAAACAATTTTGGACTTTCCATACAAAGTTGGTTACTCAGCTAATTAAGAGTCCAAATTTTTTTTTTTGCTCAAATTGAATTGGTTCCTTAGAGAAAGTTGTTCAGTTTCATGAACAGAAACCTAACCACCGAGCCACCGAGTCATTTAACTACAGTAGTACACAACTAATAAGGCTTACGGATGTACCTGCGCAGTAGACAAAATTTTAATTACGCGGGAAACTGATGGACCAATCAAGTAGCTACATTGTCACCCGCCATCACATATTCCTAAAATCTCTGCCGCCATTGGTTGATTGATTTCGCGGATGATTCAATAAAATCGTCAGCTGTCAGAAAGCTGTCACTGTGTGTTGATTGATTCAGGTATTACCGTAGATAGTTGTTCTTGTCTGCGCAAACGAAGATTAGCGACGCGCCTTATTTTTTGTGCTACTGCACCTATTATCTATTTGTCCGGTGTATTTCTGTTCTGACTGATTCGGTGGCTAAGTGGTTAGCGATCCTGACCTCTGATCCGAGAGTCGTGGGTTCGATCCCCACACAGGGCAAACTTTTCTGTGATGAGCAGAATTGTTTGCTCTGAGTCTGGGTGTATATGTATTTAAATGTATATATGTATGTATAACAGTCTATGGTTCCCATAGTACAGGGAATCCTAGTTTGGGGCCAGATGACCGTGTGTGATTTGTCCCGGATATTATATTTATTTATTTTATTAAATTTTTCTTACAGCTAAATTACAACTATGACGTCACTCACATCTTCCTCATAAGCACACTGAGCACTCATTCAGTCCTAACACCTCCGCTAAGGCAAACCTCAGGCAAAGAAATAAATGAGGCCCTTATGAGATTAGTACGATTGGCTCAAGCAGAGTCATTTCCGAGAGAATATAATTTATTACAAAATAATAAACTAATACCCCAAAAATGTAATATTTTATCCTTAAACCCGTTTATAGATAATGGTCTAATACGTGTGGAGGGTCGCTTAGGACTTTCTAATTACACGCAAAATAAAAAACATCCAATCATTTTACATCACGAGCACACACTTACCAAGTTGATAATGAAGAACCGACACATCCAATTGTTCCACGCTGGTCCGTGGCTACTGCTGTCATCGGTAAGGGAGCAGTTTTGGCCAACACATGGTAAGTCATTGGCTATAAAAATCGTACACGAATGCGTGACTTGCTTCAGAGCTAAGCCACGTACCACCGCCCCCGTCATGGGGAACCTACCGACCACCCGAGTAACACCGTCGCCGCCCTTCCATACAACTGGCGTCGCTTATGCTGGGCCCTTTATGATCAGAGACAGGAGGGGTCGTGGTTACAAAGCGTATAAGTGTTATGTTTCGATTTTCGTTTGTTTTAGTACCAAGGCAATTCACATTGAGTTGATTTCAGGTTTAGAGTGTCAAGCATTCATAGCTGCCCTTCGCAGATTTATAGCGAGGAGAGGTAAACCGCAGGAAATTGTAAGTGATAATTCCACTACCTTTCATGGGGCAAATAACGAACTGGGTGAGTTATATCAGTTCATAAACACCTATTCTAATGACATAATGACTGCTTGTGCTACTGAACGTATCTCATGGAAATTCTTACCAGTCTATACACCTCACATGGGGGGTTTACACGAAGCAGCTGTTAAAAGTTGTAAATATCATTTAAAAAGAGTATTAGGCCAAGCCTTATTGACTTACGAAGAATTTTCGACTGTATTAACCCAAATAGAGGGAATATTAAATTCTCGCCCCCTGTGCCCTATTCCAAATTCAGACTTAGATGATTTTCCCACTCTTAGGCCAGCTCACATTTTGATGGGTAGACCGGCCACATCTCTACCGGACTACGATTATCAAGATGTACCTGCCAGTCGCCTAACCTATTTCCAACAACTTCAACAGCTCCGGCAGGACTTCTGGAAGCGGTGGTCGCGCGACTACATTGGACTTCTACAGCAACGTACGAAGTGGAGAAGTTCCAAAGGTCCGGCCCTCCAGGTCGGCTCAATAGTCCTGGTGAAGGACGATCGGCTCCCACCGTGCCAGTGGCGACTGGGCCGCATCACACACAACCACGACGGGAAGGATGGCGTGACCAGAGTGGCTACGATAAAAACGAAAGGAGGGACAATTAAACGTGCTTTCAATAACATTTGCCCGTTACCGTTATCTCTTTGTGATTCAGACTAGTATTTAATTTGCAATTTATAAGCCTTAGTAATGATAAGTAGGCACCTATTATTAAGTTTCTATGTATGTTAAAATAAACATTGTTGTATAAACCTATGCTTATTTGCAGTAATAAGTCAGTTATAGATGTGTATATCTAGTTCCTTATTTGCATTTCAATTTGTAGTTTTTCTTGATATGTAAATAGTAACCTTATAGTTCCTAATTTTTTATTGTCAAATATTTTGCTCTCCTCACAAAAGATTTTTTATTTAAAAAAACATATTGTGTAAATATATTTTTTGAGGCGGAGCATGTTACCTTCAGCGCCACCTAGCGTCCTTTGTCTTAACTATTTTGTCAGATTAACTTGCTCTTGTGAAGACGATCTACTTAGTTATGTACTAGATAACGTAATGCTTTAATTCCTTAAGATTCTCATAGATGGCGCTGTATCAAAGTACTTATAAGAATTTGCACTGATTTTTCTCGTTCATTTTCCCACTGCATCGGTCTGGAACACATCTGAAATACATACTACAATACAAATACAACCTACCTTTGTCAAGACGTGGTTTCTCTTCAAACCTTCCCACAATTCTTCAGCTGTTAACATTGATGTTTGGCAGCAAGACTTAGATAAGATCGTGGTAGCTAGCCAAGCGGGCCCAGAAAATGTTCTACCACCACCAATCAAACCGAGTCCTACAAAGTTGGACCCCGCTGGGAATCAAACCCACGACCTCCTGATGTGAAGCGAGCGGACTAGCCACTAGACCACGGAGGCAGTTCACGGAGACAGAGTTACTATAGCATTTACAGCCCAGTCAACGAGGAGTTTCTTTGTATGGAGACCCCAACTATAATTTCTCTGTCAATGAAACTTTGCACGATTGTGAAGGAAAGTGTATAGATGGAAGATGGCAAAGAAGCCAATAGATTTTATGGCTTGAAGTAGGTGTTTTATACCTAAACATGAAAATTGCATTTAAAATTCGATGAATAAATGCTTGATCGAAAATTTCTGTGCTATACGTTAGTGATAACTTTATGACACGCATATGCTAGTGTCCATTTTTTCGAATTAAGCTTAAGTAAATTTTTCGATTTTACTTCCAATGCATAATTTCTCGGTATTTTTTTATTTTTCAGTATAGTTTATTGTTAGTTGTTATTGTTAGGGTTTATATACTCAGCTTCAAAAAAATCGCACGTCCGTAAAAATAGGCTTCAAGCACTGTTAATCCTTAAGACAAGCAGTTATTCGTAGCAATATTGATATCATTTGAGAGCCCTATAAAAACTCTTTAAAAAAATATCCATTTCATTTGATTAAAGAAAAAGCTTGACACTTTAAGTCACTGTGAATGACAATGGAACTGATTCTCCTCTTCAAATTTTGTTTGTATTGTTTTGTTTTTTGGGTATAAAAGGGTCGATACAGCTTAGCGGGGGATAAATTTGCTACCAACAGTCGAAGAAGACACAGAAGAATATCTTTCATCAGAAAAACGTCCTTGAAGATGGACACTACTGCTGCTGAAGCCGCCCAAGTTATCGCACTACTGCAATCAGGACTACGTCAGTGTGATGTTGCTCGGCAATTGCACTTGAGTCGCTTTTCTGTTCGAAGAGTGTACCAGTGGTTCCTGCAGACCGGTGGCTTTGTCCGAAGGCGTGGGTCTGGTAGAAATCGCTGCACTTCTGCGAGAGATGACCGATTCGTCGTATCGAAGTCTTTGAGAAATCGGTTCTCTAATGCTGTTGAGTTGCAACAGCAGCTTCAAGCAGTTCGTAGAAGGGCCGTGAGTATCTCTACAGTTAGAAGAAGACTAAAGGAGAGAAATATTGTGGCTAGAAGACCTGCCACGGGTCCAAAATTAACCGCAGCGCATCGGCGAGCACGCCTGCAATTTGCTCACGCCCACGTCAATTGGACCCTGGACCAATGGAGAGCTGTTCTCTTCTCAGACGAAACGAGAGTGTGCCTTTTCTGCAACGATAGACGCAAAAGAGTATACAGAAGACAATGGGAACGTTTTGCCCAAGCCTGCATCCAAGAGACGGTAGAATACGGGGGCGGTTCCTGCATGTTCTGGGGCGGCATATCTGCCGACGGCAAAACTGAACTTTCTTGCGTCTCTCGGACCGGCGGTGCTCGCGGGCAAGGGTCGATGACTGCTCACCGGTACATCACAGAGATCCTGGAAGAACATGTGGTCCCCTATGCTGGATTTATTGGCGACGGGTTCACATTAATGCACGATAACGCTCGCGCGCACACTGCTGGAATTGTGCAGGGCTACCTTCAAGAGGTTGGGATCCCTGTCATGCAGTGGCCAGCGAGAAGTCCAGATCTGAACCCGATAGAGCACCTCTGGGACCAGCTGAAACGCAAGGTTAGATCCCGTGATCCCGCTCCCGCGACTACTCTTCAGGAGCTCCAAGACGCCGTTATTGAGGAATGGGACAGAATCCCTCAAGAAGAGGTCCTAAAGTTGGTGCGACCTAAAGGGAGCGCATGGAAGACGTCATTAGGGCTAGGGGGGATAACACTAGGTTTTAGGTTAGTTTTAAGCAACTTTGTTTTGAAAAATTAATCAGATTTCATTTGGGTTTTTTAAGGATTTTTATTGTTTTGTAAATTTTTCTCAGTTCCAATAAAAAACATTGAATGAATTATTGTTTTTGCATTCTCTGTTTCCTTACCTTTCAAATGATACCGAACATTACCAATATTTCATAATACAAATACGATTGAAAGATGTTTAAAATAGATTTCTTAAAAGGTGCGATTTTTTTGAAGCCGAGTGTATATTGTTGGACAAAGTATCTAAAAAGCCGAGTGTATATTGTTGGACAAAGTATCTAAAAGATTTTCCTTTAAGATCATAGCTGTTACGGGCAGCCGATTATCTTGGCATTGTACTTATATGTATATGTATGCAATAAGCAATAGCTAATGACTTGCACTTGATTTTTATTGAAATTGTTAAAATGTGTTAGACTATATCTAACGTTAGAGTGAGACAGTGTATATGTCGTCAGTAGTCGGACTCCTCTAATCGTTGGAAAGGGATAAAAGATATCTTGTGTGCTATTACTGCTTTAGAAGGGAAAAATGTTAAATTAATGAATAGCTCTGTAATTACGATAGTGTCATTGATGTAACTTTTCATGTATGTCCAGCTTGTTAGCGCCCTCAGTATTTACATGTATTTTGTTTCGGGAGATAGCTAGTTTTGTTGGTATTCACTTTGTTCGTGAATTTGCTTATAGAATTGAAAATCAAACGAACTTACCAAGTGAAGTTCGATGACAATTATGTGAGCAGCTTCATTCGACGCGATTTATGGTTTACGTGTTGTAGTAGTGCCCCCACGCATTAGCCTTGCACGGATTTTTAGATAGTTATAATTTTTTTTTTTTTGGTTGATTTTTCAAATACTTACTGGCAACACCGATATCCGTACCAAACTTCCCCCATCACAGTGACAGTTCACAACTCAACGGTATTTTTGACTCATTTCGTTGAAAGTTAATTGTCCATTTCACATTTTACTTAAGTAGTATCAGAATAATAAAATGAAGAGGGAAGGGTACAAAGTAAATGAATTAGGGAGGGTGTGCGTAAATCGCGTCGAATGAAGCTGCTCACATAATTGTCATCGAACTTCACTTGGTAAGTTCGTTTGATTTTCAATTATGTTTCACAGCTTCATTCTTTGCGATTTATGGTTTACGTGTTGTAGGATGTTTAGAGATATGTAAAATGTGAAATTCTCCAAAGAAATAAAATAATTAACACAAGTAAGTGTAATTTTTTGTATAATCAAAATATTGTACATTTATTTAACAATGTGGGTAGGTTAACATTTTTTATTTTCTTTTACAGATTGAGATTAGCAGACAATATGGATAAAGCGTATTGATCAGAATCTACAACAATATCCTTATTGTAAAACCTGGCAAATACAGAAGAAGAATCAGTCCAGCCAGCTGTTTTTCTAATAAGGTCTACACTAACACCTAGTCTGTTGGCTGCAGAAGTGGATGCGTGCCTAGTGCTGTGCGCGCTGAATATGGATGTATCTATTCCGCTACGAAAAAGTATATCCTTGATCCAGTGGCCTAAAGTTTGTGATGTGACATTTGAGTGCGGTTTCTTATAACTTAAAAATATAGAGTCATTGTTATTCCTAAGTGGTTGTGTCTTATTTATATAGGCTTTTAAACATCGCGCTGGGCATATTTCTGGGCGAATATCAAAGTATGGCAATCTAAGTATAGGCTGGGATGAGTTAGGTCTCGAGGTTTTTATTAAATCAGATATTTTAATTATAATTCCAGTATTTTGAACATACATATTGCTTAATTTTATAAGTGAAAATGTTTGAATACGATGTGCAGTCACCAAAGCCAACAGGGTAAGTGTCTTTTTGGAAAGAGTTTCTAGACTAAGGTCTTCATTCGGCCAATTTTGTGCTAAGTAATTTAGTACTGTACTTGGATCCCAAGTTAAATCATATTTCGGATTTGGAGGTCTTAGTCTAAAAACTCCTTTCATGAAGCGTTTTATTTTATCATCATCCGCAATAGCACTTCCTAATATTAAGCATAAGGCACATTTATAGGAGTTAACAGTGGTGTATTTAGCGCCTTTTTCAAAAATCTCTGTTAAAAAATGAATGATTACAGGAATTGAAGCTTTTGTATAATCATAATTATGAATATTACAATAATTGATCCATGATTTTATACATCCATCGTATTGTTTATAGCTAGAATCTGCTAAAGATGCTAACATAATATCAACTGATCGCGGTGATAGGAATTTTCCTAATAAAGTTTTCCGCAGAGTTTCGCGGCAACCAACCTCAGAGACTTGTGCAGGTTGTGAGTTGTCCTGAAAGGAGATTTCAGCAGATCAGCGTGAGGCTCGAAATAAATTGGATTATCCGATGTGCATAATTTTTGAAATAATGGAAACCATGGTTGTGTGGGCCAATATGGGGCTACAATGATTCCTTCTGCTTTGTCATTAATAACCTTTTGCAAGACTTTAGCTATAAGAGCAAAAGGGGGAAAAGCGTAAAAATAATGTTTTTGCCATGAAATTGTAAAAGCATCTATAGCCCACGCTTCGGGATCATTTTTCCATGTAATATAAATTGAGCATTTAGCATTACATCTACTAGCGAATAAATCTATATCAGGGAGGCCAAAGTTTCGAATTATTTCATTAAAAGCATAATCACTTAATTCCCACTCAGTGTCGATGAACTTTTTACGCGACAGTTGATCAGCTTCACAGTTATCTTTGGTGTTAATATACGAAGCAAAAACAATTATATCACGCAGTTCACACCATTCCCATATTTGTCTTGTTATTTTATTTAAATGCCTGTACTGTATACTACCCATTCTATTGATACATGAAATAGCGGTAACATTATCTATTCTTAATAGTATTTTACATTTGGTTTCATTTTTGGCAAAACATTTGAGCCCCAAAAAAGCAGCATTTAACTCGAGTTCATTGATATGCAAAGCTACCTCTTCAGATTTCCAGTAACCAAAACATTTGTCATCGTTACAATATGCACCCCATCCAGTATTAGAGGCATCCGAATAGATTTCTAAATTATACTGATGTGAACCTAATGAAGAACATCCAGAATCTATGTGATCTAACCACCAAAACATGTCATGTTTTAGCGAGCGTGGAATTTGTATATGTTGTTCATAACTATCGTTATCTAGTAAACATTTATATTTGAAATGTTCAAATTCCTTAGTGTAAAGCCAAGAATATTGAATAGCAGGGCATGCCGAAACTAATAATCCTAGAAATCTAGCAAAATCTCTAAGTTTACATTTACGAGTATTTATAAACAAAGATACTTTTTCTTTTATTTTTAACTTTTTATCGTCAGGTAGTCTGAGAATCATATTTTTTGAGTCGAAAACAAATCCTAGGAACTTGCAACAAGTTTTTGGAGTTAAACAGCTTTTTTCAGTGTTAATTATAAAACCTAATTTTTCTAACAAATTTTTGGTCATGGTAACGTTTTGTTTACAATCAAAATATGAAGAACCTATGCAAAAAAGGTCATCCAAATAAATTACTGACATCATATTCCGTAAACGTAAGTATTCAGCTACGGGCTTAAGTAATTTTGTAAAAACATACGGTGCTGTACACAAACCGAACGGTATACAGTTGAACTGGTAAAGAATACCATCGTATTTGAAACGGAGATACTTTTTATGCGATTCGTGGATTGGAATTAAAAAGTATGCGTCCTTTAAATCAATAGCGGCCATGTAGCTATTTAAAGTGACTAGTTTTGATGCTGTGCGGTAGTCTTCCATCTTGAAATGTTTGGTGTTCACGAACTTATTTAAACATTTTAGATTTAAAATGAACCTTTTGTCACCGTTCGGTTTGGGTACCAAAAATACACTGGATACAAACTCGCCAGGTTCATGATTACATATGGAAATTGCATTAATTTCTAATAGAGCCTTGATAGATTTGTCGAAATCATTACGTTCCTGATCAGATTGTGAATGAATGTGAGGACTGTCTGCGCGATGTGGAAGTGAAATAAAAGGGATTTTGTATCCCTTAATCCACGACATTATAGTAGGATCGTGGGTGATTTTTGCCCATTGTGTGGTAAAATATTTAAGCCTTCCGGCGTACTGTACCTCAATATTTACTTCCGATGCGATCTCCTCGTCGGAGAGCGCGTGGCCCGATGAGAGCTGCTGCGAGTCGTGGCGTAGCGCGGCTGCGGCGCTCGCGTTGCGCGGCTCGTCGCTGCCGCTGGTGGGAGAGGCTCGCGGCTCTGATAAGACGGTTTGTCCGTCTTTCGATGTTGAGGCTTGAAGTTTAAATTCTTGTTCTTTTGTATGAAATTTGATTTATGAAATTGATTTTTTGTATTATTATTTTTTAAAACCTCTCCAGATTTCTGAATATTTTTCGCCGATTTTAATTTTTCGCTGACATTTTCACCGAACAAAAATTTATCTCTGGCGGATTCTTGTAGAGTCTCTTTTAAGCTTGAATTTATTGCACTTAATACAAAATTCCTTCTCGTTTTAGTTTCTGTAAAATGGCTATCACATAAGATGCGACATGCGTCACTAATAGGTTTTAAAAGTTTTTGCTTTGATGTTTCATTGTCCAAAATCAGTTTAGTTGCGGAAGCTAACGCACATAGAGCTAATCCAAGTTGCTTTTGTTTATAAAGTAAAGACGAATCTCGTTTTACTAATGACTCCGGAATAGCGGCTTTGGCTTCAGGGTTCAAAATTGGCGCTTCTAGAAAATTGCAGTTGCTGGGAATGAGATATTCTTTACTTAGTTTGTCTTTGGCTTCTTTTGACAATCCTTTTGAAAGAGTTTCTTGCCAACGGCTAGCCACATCTTTATGAAGAGGGGGACCAAGAGGCACGTCTAATTTGGGAGCATCGCCCAACAAAAGCAGAATCTCTTCGTCAAGTTCTGGATCCTCCGTCTGGGTAGGCGGATTAGATGACGTGGATGGCATGTTATTGTCTTGGTCTGGATTTTTTCTTACTGTAGACGAGGCGAGCGGGTGCGGCGGCAGCAGTGGTGACGTTGCGATGGGATCCGATGGTGGTGCAGGCGGATCGGGTGGCGGTGAACACGAAGTGGAGCGTTGAGGGTAGTGGAAGTTGCCACGTGGCCCATGTGCCCGTTCAATGCAAGGTGACTCGCCACGTTGTGTCACTTGTCGCTGTGACGGTGTTTCGTTGGTCACATCTAAGACAAAATAATGCATCCATGAGTATTTTAACGACAGTATCTGCCCAGGTTCGGCAGTAACGCATCGTTTTATTTTAATTCAGGGATAGGCGTGTTTACGACAGTATCTGCCCAAGTACGGCAGTAACGCATCGGTTCATATAGTTTAGGGAGAGCCCAGTTCAGCTTCCTGTAGTAAATTTATGTGACAGTATCAGCCCAAAATTTGCAGTACGCATCACAGTTAGATTTTTTGTATGTAGATACTTACAGTTCGATTCGTCGTCAGATGAACTAGAAGAAATAATACGTCGGCGACGTTTCTGAGCAAGTTTAGTTTCCCACTTTCTTATTTTCTTCCTTATTTTTTCTTCACTATCAGCGCGCTTTCTCTTATTTCCCATGTTGAAAGTACACTTGCGATTTAGTTGCGACTCAGCAAGACGTGCGAAGGCTTGAGCACGGAAACACAGAATGAGTCAAAAATACCGTTGAGTTGTGAACTGTCACTGTGATGGGGGAAGTTTGGTAGGGATATCGGTGTTGCCAGTAAGTATTTGAAAAATCAACCAAAAAAAAAAAAATTATAACTATCTAAAAATCCGTGCAAGGCTAATGCGTGGGGGCACTACTACAACACGTAAACCATAAATCGCAAAGAATGAAGCTGTGAAACATAATTGTTAGTTTTACTGTTTTTAGGGTTCAATGTACAATGAATGTTTGTGTTTGGTATTGTATTATTGTAGAACGTAGGGAATTCTATTAGGTGGAATAAAGTTTGATAGGTAGAAGTTGTTACTTTTGGAAATAATTAGAAATGTGTGTGTAACTTTTACAAAAATATGTCTTTTTTGTATGTATTTGTGAATTTATTAGTATGTTGGCAGTATGTAGCCTAAGTAAGAATTGTTTATACGGACAGAGATTGTTGTCAGCTTATGTTATGCAAAGTTGGACTGTATTGTATCGAGTAGTTTAGGAGTTATGAAGAGGAAATGGAAACCTCAACAGGGAACTTTAGGCCGAGGCCAAGTGAGGGCTTGGGGGTCGCCTTTACAGCATTGCCAAGGGGTATAAAATGAAAATTAGGTTTTTTTAGATAATTGCTCGAAATGTTATACTACCTTCACGTATATCGTATAGATCGTAATAATAAGTCATAGTGTTATTCGTAGTAATTCAAATAGAAAGTTCAGCTTCTCCATTGTCTCGATTGTGTTATTATTTCTTCGTGTATTCTTTGAAAGTGTATTGTGTTTGTTAACTTGAAGTGTTGTTTAGAACATTGGTACTTTAATTGTGTTGTGTTTTTGTGATATTAAATTGTGTTTATACCTTGTTACTTTAGTGTTTTCATGGGCTTGCCTGAGTGTCTTCTATCCTTGAACCACCCTATGGTGAACGTGTAACTGTTGTTGTACCGTTGTGCTAGGACGTACGCAACAGTTTGGTCCTTCAGATCCGGATAGATAAGACACTTATAAGTTACCATGTCGAGAGTAACGAGGAGTGCGAAGAAGTTGGCGGAGGAGCAAGCTGAGCTCACTAAAGACGACTTGGGAGATGTGCCTGCGGACTTGGAATTGTTGGTGGATGCGGACGGGGCGGCGGCCTTGCAACGAACGATCCCGCCGTCGTCATCGCTCGTGCCCACTCTTTCGCAGGGACGAATCATTGATCATCGGGATCAGAAGGAGCCCGATGAAGTCGTTTATGAACATGATCAACGGCCGCCACCACTGCGGAAACCCGGGAAACCGGAAGGCAGCGTGCTGGTTGATCCTCGTGGATTCGTGCTACCACACCGACCAGTGGATGTGAAGAGCACCTTGGGGAGCCATGCTTCTCGCCGCAGCCATAGAATGGCCTTGGATGCACAGCGGCGACAGCTTGAGCGGGAAATAGCGATGGAGAAAGCGAAGATATCCATGGAAACAGCCAAGATAAGGGAGGATGTCTTAAACAAACAGTTGGCAGCTAAGATGGCCAACATCGAAGCTGCAGAAGCTGCAGCTGATGAAGAAGCGGAGGAACGACGCTCGCTGACGCAGGTTGCGACAAACCAGCGAGTGGAAGAGTGGCTGAGTCGAACGCCGCGTATGGAAGAGGTGCCTCGTGAACGTGGACTACCGCGCCCTTCTGCCGCCGAGGTGAGATTCGACGATACGCAGCCGCGTGCATCGACGCCGACGCCCCGAGGAGGGAGCGGTCAGAAGAGCGCCCTCGTAGGCGGATGGAGGGATTGAATAAGTTGGCGGATGCGATAATAGGTATGTCTAGGCCTAGACCGCGGCAGACATACGAGTTACCAAAGTTTGATGGTAACCCAGCCGACTGGATCACATTCAAGCGCACCTATGAACGCTCAACGGAAATATACAAGTTTGAAGCATTCGAGAACATGGCAAGGTTGCAGCAAGCGATTGTGGGGCCAGCGAAGATTGAAGTGGAGGATATTTTGAGAGGTGCAGGTGATCCTCAAGAAGTTATGTGTACCCTTGAGGAAGTGTTCGGTCACCCTGGTGCGATTTTGGATTGTGTCTTAAGGAAGATTAAGACTTTACCGCGTGTGACCGAGAGTGGCAAGGAAATGTAAAAGTTTACTTCAGTTGTGAGAAATTGTGTGTCATTGCTGAAGAACATCAATGCTGATGGGTACGTGAATAACCCTCAACTGGTGTGTGAGATACTGAAAAAGCTAACGCCTCTCCAGAAGCATTTATATAGTGAGTTCTTAAAGTGCAAAGACAATGTGTGTAGTGTGGACTTACGTGTGTCGCCAAGCTTGGACATTTTACTTGAATTCTTACCAGAATACCATGCCATGAACATGGCTGCACCCTCGGTTAGTGCGACTTATAACGCACCGCGTCCGCGAGTGTTACCTGTACATCGTAATGTACACAGAGTCGCGTCTCTAAGCTCCGCACCGGTTGCGTCGAGGAGTGCACCGCGAACTGTAAGCTCCGGAGCAATAGCGTCAAGGAGTGTGCCGCGAAACGTAAGCTCCGCACCAGTAGCGTCGAGCAGTGCGCCGCGAGTAATGTGCGCGATGTGTGATGGCAATCACGTGCTGCCAGTGTGCAGAAAGTTTATAGCACTGGACAATAGTGAACGATGGAACGTGGCCAAAGACAGTCGACTGTGTTTCAAGTGTTTGTGCACTCGGCACAACCGGGAGTTTTGTCGTGCGAAGCGTTGTGAACAGTGCAACGCCCCTCATCATTCGCTACTCCACTACAATGGTGTGGCGGCTGAGGAGCGCCCACCCGAGTTGACGCCCTCGGCTCCTGAAGCTGAAGTGAAGCGGGCCTTTAGTGTTGGAGGTGTGTGTACCAAGGCCTTGCTGAAGATGGTGCCAGTCTCTATCAAGAGAGACAACTGCGTGACACAGACTCACGCCTTGTTGGACGATGGTGCTACAGTGTCACTAATGGACAGTAGTTTAGTGACCAGTGATGTTGGTGAGCCGTGCCCTCTCACAATAGTGACCGCGAACGGACAAAGGGTAACGGACAGAGAATCACGGAAAGTGAACATTAGTGTTTGTGGACCTAATGGACTGGAACATTGTGTGAATGTGCGTACTATGGCTCATTTGAATCTGCCTACTCAAACTGTACCAGTGTCAGTGTATGAGAACGCTCATCTTAGTGATTTGTGTGACACCATGGATTGCAGTGAGGATCGCAAGGAGGGAGGGGAGACGAAGCCGCTGCTGCTCCTGGGCCAGGATAACTAGGAGCTCATCGTCGGCAGGGGATTTTGTTTCGGGAGATAGCTAGTTTTGTTGGTGTACAGTTCACAGATGCACAAACTATAATAAATGAAACACAGGTTTGCTTGGACAACCGCACTCGGTGACAGCTCGATGGCAAGTGTCAACCGCAGCACCGTTCATATAATTTCCAGTATGCTACATCTACCTTTTACAAAAAACATTTTATTTTAAATTGGTTAATTTAAATATTGTGTTTATTTAAAAGGTTTATTTAAATATTGTGTTTATTTAAAAGGTTTATTTAAATATTGTGTTTATTTAAAAGGTTTATTTAAATATTTTTATCCTTTAAAGTTAAGTACCTACTTGTTTACTTCATTTAAAAATTAGATTATTTAAGATCTTGTAACAGCGAGTCATTGAATTAATTGATATATTCAAAAATATATTTCATTTCAACATTTACTTGTATTATAGAGTTATTCAATTAATTGTTAATTAATTTTATATTCTAGAAATATAAATATTATAAGATTAATTGTTTGTTATATTTAAAAATATATTTCATTTCAATATTTACTTATAACATTGAGTTATTCAATTAACTGTTATAAGTATTTTTAAAACTATATATTTCATTTTAACATTTACTCCGTTACTCATTATTTTCTTTTTGTTTTTTTTTTTTTAATTCCATGATTCTTTTATGCTACCTAATACAAAGTTCCTACCACTTGGAACTTGTATACCCAGATGTTTCGGAAAGTGTTAGCGAGGTGAGAAGAAACATCGGGCCTGAAAGAAACTCACCTCAACACACGTTTTTAAAATACATCTATGCATTTAAATTATTATTGTTTCTCGTAAGATAACTAAGTATCTGTTTTTATGGTTGCACAGGTTACAAGTTATTTGTGGTTATCATAGTTCTGGCAATAACTATTTGGTATTAACTTTTTCTATATTTGTTACAATACCAATATTTTAGCACAAATACAATACATATTGAAATTTTATTTTTATAATTTGGTCAAAAATAAGTAACACATAATATATATTATATGTTAAACAATTTCAAACCATTCTTTTATAAGTAGTGCCATAAAATATCTAAATGAATTTAGTCAGTCCACTTTTATACACATATATAGTAAAGTTTTATTGACATTCCTTACAATCAAATTATACTTGGTAATTATTATATACCAGTTTTTAGAAACAAATAATGTAAGTAATATTCAAATGAATTTCATCAATCCACTATAATTTTCTCTTATTGAAATTATTTTCCATTATTTTTAGAAAATATATACCAGTTTTTATATACAGACATAAACTGCAAACTTATTGCTAGTACCTATACAAGTTTAATAAAACTAAATCAGATTATATATACGTATCTAGTACAGAATTAGTTATTTGCATGTACACACTTAATATAATATTCGTTCAAAGTTAAGTCACACTCATTATGATTCATCTCGATTTTGAGCAATAACGCTTCTTGAAATTCAAATTGCCAGAATTTGGATTACGTTAATTTGAGTAGGCGTGTTTTACTTTCTTTCACTTATACAAACATCTCATGTTCCTAGTGAAACTTCCCTTTTCTTCGATTGATTCTTCTCAAATGTAACAGTTTGTCCGCAACCTCATACTGCACCACAGCCATTATTCCTTTTCTTTCTATTTAGCGTCTCCATTCTGCGTTTCTGGATCATTTTGTGATCACACGCTTCAGTGAAATATCTAACAGGAAATATTTATTGGTCAAGTTACTTTATCTTTCAAACTCTTCAGATCCTCAGTTATAAGTCTTCTAAATTAGAAGAGAAACTGTTTTACTCATTACTTGATTACTTATATGCATATTACTATTAAATTATGTACATTTCGCTAGACGATACATTTTAGTCCATTTATGTATTTACTCACAATCAGTAGCAATCCTGTTATTTATTGTGAATACCATAAATACATTTATACATTATTTTGTTACCTTTTTCCGATAACTTACTGTTGGTGGTTTGTACTTATTTAAAATTAAATATGTAAAACAGCATTTTACTTATGTACATATTTGATAGAATATGCTCCATGCAATTGCATTGCCAATTGCAAAGCCAATTGGCTTGCTCTAACAAATATAGCTTACACTTTTAATCGAGTCACAAATCCTCTTTTAAAATGACTTAATTCAACGTACTCCCGAGGCTTATAAAACTCTTTTTTTTGCATATTGCTCTGGCATTATTCTATTATACATTATTTTAAATATAAATATTATGCCTTTGCCATTGTTTATCACAGTTCTTCAATTACAGTTCGAAATCACAATAACATTGCAATCTACAATTATCTCAATTCCTTTTAGGTACTAGGTACGCTAAACAAGAATTTTAACTTTTCATACTTTTATGTCCTGGGGGCCACGAGCCATATCAATGGTAACGAATACGTGCTATCTACGTCGAAAACGAGATGACCATTTCCAAATAGTTAGCAATAGAATATTAAGCAAATTCTTATATCAGATAATTTAGATTTTACCGAAAAATTTAGATATCATTTAAGACATCTACCTATTTATAGGCTATTTGGCTAAACGGGATCAGTGTGTCATATTTGCTTTCCTTTGAAGGAACAAGCATAATTGTAGGTGCTATTCAGTCTTCTGACCAAATAGTTGTAGATACTATTCAGTCTTCTGACCAAATAATTGTAGATACTATTCAGTCTTCTGACCAAATAATTGTAGATGTTATTCAGTCTTCTGACCAAATAATTGTAGATGCTATTCAGTCTTCTGACCAAATAATTGTAGGTGTTATTTAGTCTTTTGACCAAATCAACCATCGTCGCGCTGGCAGCAACTATCTAGGCATTCTAGGGGCTATTCAGTATTTTAAGTTTCAGCCAAATCAAGCATCGCTATTAGCAACTTTGTTTTTTGCACTAAGGCACTATACGCATATATTTGACAACAACCTGTAGGTAGGTGATATTCAGCTTTTAGGTAGGAGATATTCGGCTTTTAGCCTTTATTATTTTTAAATTTATTTATTATTTTAATGTCTCATTGAGTAATTATGATTGATATATTTATTACATTGACATTCTGAATTCAATTCAATTCAATTCAATTTATTTCGTAAAAATATTTTACTTGTGAAACAGTACAAAAATTTTACATAAATGACTATTTGTATTAAAATTTTAATTATTTTGACGATCACATTATATTTTGCACATTTTTTATAAGCTATTATTGTAATTTGAAATTGATAATGTGAACGAAATGCATCTACTCTTTCCAATAGTATGCGTAGTTTCAAAACTGTGCTCACTCAATATATATATTTTTCATGGTACATATTATTATATAAAATCGAACGGAATCATGTGAAACATTGCAGGACTTGCAATACCGTTCCTTGTTTCCCTCAAACGCCAAACTTGTTCTAAACCTCTGACTTAAAACTTCCTTCTGCCCGGCCCGCATATTGTCTAACAGGTACAACTATCGTCGACAGATACAATGTAACATTTACTTTTGTTTATATACCATCTCTCACTACCATAGACTAAGACTGTCAAGTACAAGCAGACTAAGACTCAATTGCAGTTTAAATCTCATTGGATTTAACACAGCTAGAAAAGTCAATTTATTATGTTATATTTATTACATCACGTATTACTTGATTTTACAAAGCTACCACTTTTTATGCAAAATTAATTATTTTTCAAACTATGTACCAGTTTTTAGGAACACCGCCCAGCATTCGCTAAACCAACACTTTGTATTTTACTTTGTC
The DNA here is from genome assembly GCA_958295455.1 of Coleophora deauratella. Taxonomy (NCBI): domain Eukaryota; kingdom Metazoa; phylum Arthropoda; class Insecta; order Lepidoptera; family Coleophoridae; genus Coleophora; species Coleophora deauratella. The sequence continues at coordinate 71,469 of CATQHM010000001.1, forward strand.
GTTTGTAGGTACACCGTGCAACCATTGCCAAAACATGACTTTATTGGTAAAGTTCAGCATTTGCTAAAGTACCATATTGTATTGTACTTGGTTTGGTACCGTTCAGCATTTGCTAAACTACCACTCGTACTTGGTACCGTTCAACATTTGCTAAACTACCACTTGTATTTGATACCGTTCAGCGATTGCTAAACTACCACATCGTCCTTTGTTTCCTCCCTCATTTAGCCAAAATCCAGCCAAAGACAAAATCGAATTTTCCAATGAATCCTTTCTACATTGTCTAATTTCGACATTTTGCTCAGTCAGTTCCAGCTTACGCATCCTCAAAACTTTATTTTTTTAGAAATATATTCACCATCTCTATATACGCTATTACCCCCCAGGACAACTTTCTTATTCCTTTGAACTATGTCAGTGATTATGATTAAGCTATTTGACGCATCTTTTTGTGTTATATTCGGTTACGTAAAGAATTCTAATATTCACACAATTCTAATATTATATATTTATTAGACATTTATGATTTTTATGTTTAGCTACTGAGACCCGTCTGAACTGGATTTCCTGTTCAGCAATCTTATTTCTTTCATTTAAGTAATATTTTTTAAAGATTCAACTATTTTTATAAATATTGTAAATCTAATTTTCTAACAAACAAGAAATATTTCATTCAGTTTCAAACCAACTTCGGTTGTGCATGAAGACTATATACGTTCATACTTTATACATATCATAGTATAGAAACTCCTTTCTTTAAACTTTGTTGTTTATTGAAAACTTTTTGTTCATAATGAAATCTCGGCGATGCACCGCATAACGCATAAAATCTTTTTATTTACTGACTTGACATTAGTCGTCAGAGAAAAAAGTAATTACAAACATCGCATGGCATGACATTATTTTCTAAAGACGAGGCAAATGAGTATTTTAAATTTAGGTGATGCCATTAAACTTTTATTTTATTATTTACAGTTTATTATATAAAACTAATAAATACGAGCATGCTATAAACTTTTTCCTGTAAATAAGACAAATGTTCTGTCGGACTTATGAATGCGGTGCACGCTACCCTTTTTCATTTAACATTTGAATGGACTCGTCCATACTTTAAAAGTCCGTGACAAGAAATTTTCTGTTCTGTGAATTTTACAACAAATCATTAAAAATTACTGTAACAGTGTTTTTATTTACGTTATTTTCCTACGTTTATGTACCAAATTACATGAGTTCACATTATTCAACCATTTAGTAACAGTATGGAGATATTTTAGCTATATTTTTCAAACATTTTCTTGTCTTGTTTTTTTCAGATATATATCTCGATATTACCTCTGTTGTGTTTATTTAGTTTGTACTTGCGTCAGAATTGGTTAATCCTGGCTGGGTCGCCACTTGTACAGTTCACAGATGCACAAACTATAATAAATGAAACACAGGTTTGCTTGGACAACCGCACTCGGTGACAGCTCGATGGCAAGTGTCAACCGCAGCACCGTTCATATAATTTCCAGTATGCTACAGTTGGTATTCACTTTGTTCGTGAATTTGCTTATAGAATTGTTAGTTTTACTGTTTTTAGGGTTCAATGTACAATGAATGTTTGTGTTTGGTATTGTATTATTGTAGAACGTAGGGAATTCTATTAGGTGGAATAAAGTTTGATAGGTAGAAGTTGTTACTTTTGGAAATAATTAGAAATGTGTGTGTAACTTTTACAAAAATATGTCTTTTTTGTATGTATTTGTGAATTTATTAGTATGTTGGCGGTATGTAGCCTAAGTAAGCATTGTGTATACGGATAGAGATTATTGTCAGCTTATGTTATGCAAAGTTGGACTGTATTGTATCGAGTAGTTTAGGAGATATGAAGAGGAAATGGAAACCTCAACAGGGAACTTTAGGCCGAGGCCAAGTGAGGGCCTGGGGGTCGCCTTTACAGCATTGCCAAGGGGTATAAAATGAAAATTAGGTTTTTTTAGATAATTGCTCGAATTGTTATACTACCTTCACGTATATCGTATAGATCGTTATAATAAGTCATAGTGTTATTCGTAGTAATTCAAATAGAAAGTTCAGCTTCTCCATTGTCTCGATTGTGTTATTATTTCTTCGTGTATTCTTTGAAAGTGTATTGTGTTTGTTAACTTGAAGTGTTGTTTAGTACATTGGTACTTAGTCAAGTTCCGGGAGCTTTGGAAAATGTTTTTAAAAACTGATTTTGAAGTTTTTAATTATATTTAATTTAATTAACTCTAGCGAGACGTGTGCACAGAGTTTGATGCACGACACGAATGACGAGAGAACAACGAAGAAGCTTAGGTCTAACTTAATATTAATCAGCGTCTAGACACAATTCTAGGAGCTGGACCACCCAGAACCCCTTACGTGGTATCATTCATGCATGTACTGTTATGGTTCTGACGGGTTGAGGTGGCATAACTCCTCCCTCCTCAAGTTCGAAATTATCCGACGATTTTGAGTCAGGATGACTTCGAAACCCAAAAATCTTACATTTCCATATCAAGTAACAAATTAAAATTAAAATAAAGATTATATAAAGAAATATAGTTGCTAAACTAACACCTTTAGTGTTCACCACTGCACAGACAGAATCGCAGCCTCGGTTGTTTATACTGGAGGGTGCTCAACGTCAAGAAGGAGGAAAGGGGGCAAACGGTCACTTTCTCCTTTGACCAGACCGCGTTGGACATCCTCCGGGAAAACAACTTTGAGGTACACCTGACGTCGGGAACAATAGGGACTGGGCTCGTTCACATCCGGGTGAAGGGCACAAGACCAGCCACTGAGGTCCAGGACAAGAGGACTCCTCCCGCCACTACGCAAGCACGGGATCCCAATGGAACCGCGGCTTCCACTAGTGTGCAGGCCGAGCCAATTAGGCAGCCCGTACCCACCAACCCCGTTGCCAGACCATCCAGGCAAGTGATGATTCCGAGCGGTGCCCCCAGGGCCGGCTCAGCGAGTCATCACAACAGGGGAAGGACTGGGAGCATGGCTGCACCTAGGGTCCAAGCTGGACGGGCCACCGGGCCGGTTACGCGAGGGGGTAGTAGAGTAGCGCGGGGGGCCACCAGGGGGAGGCCCGGGAACAATGGTGCGAGAGGGCTCGCGAGGGGACGGCCAGTGCAGCTCCCCTCCATAGCTAGCGAGCACTCGAGCAAGAAGGCGGCGCGCAATCCCCTGAACAACCAACCTCCTCCCCCACACACTTAACAGTAACACACCGCAACAGACACAACACACACAACACTTACACTAAACAGTCCTACTTGTCCAACCCATCCTATCCTTCTCCTATTCCCAATTTTCCTTCCATACTCACTCCTAAAATGTTTAAAGCCATACAAGTTAACCTACACCACGCGAAAGCGGCGAGCACCATCCTGTGCCAAACCTTCGCAGAAGAGAAACTTGACATGGCTCTCATACAAGAACCGTGGGTCCACAAAGGGAACACGGTCTCGGGTCTCAACTCAGCAGGTAGGCTGCTGTTCAATTCCGACGGAGTAAGACCCAGAGCTTGTATAATTTTTAAGAAAAACTTAAATTTCTTACCAATTCCTTGTATGTGCACAGATGACTTGGTAGCAGCGTATGTAGCATTGCCAGGCAGCGACGAGAAGGTAGTTGTCTGCTCAGCTTACCTGCCTGGCGACACATCGGATCCAACATGGCAACTAGAGCCCCTTGTCGAATACTGCCGGGAGCAGAAGACACAACTGCTGCTTGGCTGCGACTGCAACTCCCATCACACCACGTGGGGTAGTACCAATACCAACCGAAGGGGTGAGTTACTATTTGACTTTCTTATATCTAACAACATCCAGGTTCTAAATGTGGGCAACGCACCGACGTTCGTAACGTCCGCTAGACAGGAGGTTTTAGATATCACTATTTGTACGGATCGGCTTGTTGACCGTATAAATGGCTGGCATGTAAGCAATGCAGTATCTATGTCAGATCATAGGTATATTAGATTCAATCTAACCTTAACTAAAACTTTAAGTGTAGAATCCTATCGCAACTGTAGGGCTACGAATTGGGACGGCTACCGCAACGACCTAAAAGAGAACCTCAGTACGATAAGTAAATCCGTCAAAACTAGGGATCAACTAGAATACACGGTTGATGCTGTAACTGCCGGTATTGTCGATGCCTATGTTGACAATTGTCCCCTTAAAACCATAGTTACTAACCGAAACGTACCATGGTGGAACGGCAGATTACAGAAACTTAGGCAATCCGCCCGGGCCCTATTCAACAGGGCTAAGGCAGATGGGAATTGGAATGCATATAGCAGAGCCCTCACGGGATTTAATAAAGAACTTAGGAAAGCTAGAAGGAGGTCATGGCGCGGCTTCTGCGAGGAGATCAAGGGAGCTGCACATGTTGCCAAAATATATAAGATCATGGCCAAAACTCCCTCTAATCATCTGGGATTCCTTAAGAAACCAGACGGAAATTTCACTACCACGCCTAGGGAGACCCTTCAGCTGCTGGCAGAAGTGCACTTTCCAGGGTCGGACGTGGTCAACGCGAGGCTCACCTCAGTCAGCACGGCTCAGTCTAACGCTAGACCGAAGACTGAGGACTGGAGGATGGCCTCGGTTGTATTTAGACCCGACCGGGTTAGATGGGCTATAGACAGCTTCAAGCCCTTTAAAACCGGTGGGGAGGACGGAATCTTCCCAGCCCTATTGCAACAGGGCATTGATACCGTCCTTCCAGTGGTGACGAAAATATTCAGAGCCAGTTTTGCCTGGGGCCATATACCCCACAAGTGGACCATGGTTAGAGTAGCGTATATCCCTAAGGCCGGAGATCGTGAGAAGTCACAGCCCAAGTCCTACCGACCTATAAGTCTCACTTCTTTTCTACTAAAAACAATGGAGAAGGTCATTAACGTGCACATTAGGGAATCTTACCTATTGGAGCGACCTCTGCATGCGAAACAACACGCTTATCAGAAAGGCAGTTCGACGGAAACGGCCCTGATGGAGCTTACCGATAGAATAGAGAGAGCACTAGATCAGAAGCAAATTGCCCTCTGCGCCTTTCTAGACATTGAGGGAGCTTTTGATAACACCTCAACTGACGTTATACTGAAATGTATGAAGATGCGGAACATTGACTTGACTACAATAAACTGGGTTAAGTCAATGTTGACTAATCGGACAGTCAAAACAACACTACTAGGAGATACTCTGGAAGTGAGACTAACACGAGGTTGCCCGCAGGGCGGAGTTTTGTCTCCTCTAGAATGGTCCCTTGTGGTTGACTGTCTGATTGAAGAGCTCAACGGAGCAAACCTGGACACACAGGGCTATGCAGATGATCTGGTTGTGTCAATAGTGGGGGGGTGTCCCTCTGCTATTTCAGAACAACTGCAACAGGCCCTTTTCAGGATAGAACGGTGGTGTAACGAATTCCAGCTCTCAGTAAATGCAGGGAAAACAATTATAGTCCCCTTCACCAGGAAAAGGAAAATGGAGGGCTTAATGCCTCCAACGCTTTTTGGCAGGACCATACCGTTTTCACGGGAAGTTAAGTACTTAGGATTAATTCTTGATGACAAACTTACCTGGAACAAACAAGTTGACCATATCGTAAGGAAGGCTAAGATAGCGCTAGGTGCATGCTGTCGGCTGGTGGGATCCCGGTGGGGGCTGCAGCCCAAATCGGTGCTGTGGGCCTACACAACCATAGTGCGGCCGATGGTTGCCTACGGATGTGCAGCGTGGCACAGTAAGACCCAACAATCGACATGCATCACTGCACTTAACAGCCTACAAAGAATTCCTTGTCGAATGGCTACAAACTCTATCTCATCAACTCCCACTGCAGCACTAGAGGCTATTTTAAACCTCGAACCGCTGCACATCCATGTACAGAAGGAGGCCAGGATGGCCATGCTGCGTGCTATGGACGGTGGCAGGACAGTCTGGCAATCAGTGGTAATGAGGGATCTCTTTGATGCACTCATTGTAAACCCAGCACTGGCCATGCCATCCGACGTCCTCTTAAAGGAGTACAGTTTCAACAAACTGTACACGATTCACGTACCGCGTAGGGACGAGTGGAACTGTGCGGTTCCCGAAACTCTCAAATCTGGTGACCTCATCTGGTTCACAGATGGTTCCAAAAAAGAGGGTTTTGCCGGTGCTGGAGTATGCGGTGGAGACTCGGAGACGAAGCGGTCATACAGTCTAGGCTCGCATGCGACGGTATTTCAGGCAGAGATGTACGCAATAATAAGATGCGTACAAGAAAACCTTCTGAGGTCCTATCAAAATAGAAACATAATCATATGCTCGGATAGTCAGGCAGCCCTTATGGCACTGAAATCACATGAGATTGATTCAAAACTTACCCTTGAGTGCGCCAATGCATTTAATCAGCTAGGAAGGCACAACAAAGTCACCTTATGTTGGGTGCCCGGGCACAGTGGCATCAAGGGGAACGAAATAGCAGATGAGCTAGCTAGGAACGGAGCGGAGGCACCAGCTATTGGACCCGAACCAATAGTGGGAGTGCCTCGTTGCACTGGAAGAAGAATGCTGCAGGAATGGGCTAAGGAACAGAGTAGAACACTCTGGGCTAGTGCCCCAGGCCAAAAGCATTCAAAAGCGCTCATATCTGGTTTTTCGCGGGAATACACGTCTAGAGCACTACGACTTCTTAGGCCTGGACTTAGGATTCTAGTCAGAAGTCTAACTGGCCACTGCAAGCTTAACAAACATCTCTATCAAATGAAGCTTGCAGATACGGACGAGTGCCGATTCTGCCTCGAGGAAGAGGAAACTCCTCTTCATATACTCTGCGAGTGCGAGGCACTGGTCCAAGCCAGAAGCCGATCTCTAGGTGGACCGATGGTAACTCCAGAGGTCATTAGGGAACTCGATCCCAAGTGCATCCTACAGTTCATTAGAACTATTGGCCTTGAGGATATAATTTAACAGGGGCAGTGATCACAATAGATCTACCCAGGTCGCAGTGATCCATTAGGGCCCTCCTTTGGTCCTATACTCCTTTACCCCCAAATAATAATAATAATAGTGTTCACCACGGTTTCACTAATAACGGCACGGTTTAGGTTAGCACTCTTCAACACGTTAGACAGGTGTATTAACTTATCCAATTGGATGCCTTTAATATTCAATTCAGCTTTTTCAATGACATTAATCTTCTTTAATTCTGGTAAGCTAATTATTGGAATAATTTTGAGGTGATCATCTGCAGCAGTAAACCTTTGACGATCCAGTCTCGTATCTTCTATGTAGAGATCACAATTCTTCTGCGTAGTTAAGAGGTAAGTTCCTCGTATCTGTCTCTTCATTATGTCTCCTGAACATTTTTCACTCAAGATGTGACTCGTACGAGTGTAGATGATCCAGTTCATGGGGCAAATGCGTTCAATTTTCACATCTTCTATTTCAACAGTGCGTATTTCACAAAGGGTTAAATTGGCTTTAAATTTCATAAGCTGCTCAATGCAGGTCGGCTCTGGATAAGGTACGATGTTATTTTCTCTACACAAGAACTGTTCTGCAGCTATTTCTTCACATGGGGATTCAATGGGTTGGTATTTCAAACCTTTCGCCATAAGGTAAGGGTATTTTGGAATAATTACAGTAGTGAGGTTTCTAATGGGGTTAAGAATAGGTAAGGAATAAATTTTGTAATAGTTATAAGAGTAACCATCGGTTAAAGGGACTTCCATAACGAACGTTATCTGATTTTTCTTAATATAAGACTTAACAACTATAGTTCTTTCGATTTTAACAAGGTTCTTATCACTAACAGGATATACAAGGTTACTATATTTACTTATGTCATTTAAAATACTTAATAGTTCTTCAGAGTTTACAATTGCCTGATGGAGTACTGAGACCTTGCTTAGTGCTAAGGCGGTTTCTATTTCATTTATTGTTTGGTATATCAAATTGAAGTTATTCATGAATAAATGAAACATATTTAATATGTAAACGGCATAAATAGAATTATTTTCTTTAGTGGCTATATTCTTAACCAACCGCTCAACACGCTTAAGACGTTCATCTATTATTATTGTGTTATTGTGCAATGTCTCAGTATTATTTATCATATTATTTAACATTTGTGAAATTATAGTTAGTTGTTTTTCGGTATTAACTTCATTACTTTTAAGGCCAGAGATTAATTTATCATATTTTTTCGCATCTTCGTGATCCAGATTACCGGTCACTATTTTGATGAGAGAACCTAGAGGGTTTAAAAGTCCTCTTTTAATTTTACTTGATGGAACCAGCTGTTTAAATTTCTGTATGGTAGCTCTTTGTAAATTATGAGCTTGAATTTTAGTGTTATGGAACTCTTCAGAATATGGTTTATTAACATCTACTAATTTTTCAAATTGATTATATTTATTAGAATTAAAATCTAAATCATCCTTAACACTACTTAAGTCTATCACCTTAATTATAGTCCAAGCATCCTCTTGTCGGTAAGCCTGTCCCATTTTGACAGGTGTAGCATACTGGAAATTATATGAACGTTACTACGGTTGACACTTGCCATCGAGCTGTCACCGGGTGCGGTTGTCCAAGCAAACCTGTGTTTCATTTATTATAATTTGTGCATCTGTGAACTGTACAAGTGGCGACCCTGCCAGGATTAACCAATTCTAACGCAAGTACAAACTAAATAAACACAGCAGAGGTAATATCGAGATATAATATACTTGAAAAAAAATCAAGACAAGAAAATGTTTGAAAAAATACAGCTAAAATATCTCCATACTGTTACTAAATGGTTGAATAATGTGAACTCATGTTATTTGGTACATAAACGTAGGAAATAACGTAAATAAGAACACTGTTACAGTGATTTTTAATGATTTTTTGTAAAATTTACAGAATACAAAATTTCTTGTTACGGACTTTTAAAGTATGGACGAGTCCATTCAAATGTTAAATGAAAAAGGGTAGCGTGCACCGCATTCATAAGCCCGACAGAATATTTGTCTTATTTACAGAAAAAAGTTTAAAACATGCTTGTATTCATTATTTTTATATAATAAACTGTAAATAATAAAATAAAAGTTTAATGGCATTACCTAAATTTAAAATACTCATTTGCCTCGTCTTTAGAAAATAATGTCATCATGACATGCGTTGTTTGTAATTACTTCTTTTTCGTTGACGACTAATGTCAAGTCAGTAAATAAAAAGATTTTATGCGTTATGCGGTGCATCGCCGAGTTTTCATTACGAACAAAAAGTTTTTAATAAACAACAAAGTTTAAAGAAAGGAGTTTATATACTATGATATGTATAAAGTATGGACGTATATAGTCTTCATGCACAACCGAAGTTGGTTTGAAACTGAATGAAATATTTCTTGTTTGTTAATTAGATTTACAATATTTATAAATATAGTTGAATCTTTAAAATATATTACTCAAATGAAAGAAATAAGATTGTTGACAAGGAAATCCAGTTCAGACGGGTCTCAGTGCCCAAACATAAAAATCATAAATGTCTAATAAATACATAATATAATTGTGCGATGATGATTATTGGTACTGGTTTAGGCAGATAGCTCTTCTTAGGGGCTTCTTTACGTAACCGAATATAACACAAAGAGATGCGTGAAATAGCTTAATCATATCACTGACATAGTTCAAAGGAATAAGAAAGTTGTCCTGGGTGGTAATAGCGTATATAGAGATGGTGAATATATTTAAATATATATATATATATATATAGTTTTGAAGACGCATAAGCGGAAAATGACAGCGAAATGTCGAAACTAAACAATGTAGAAAGGATTAATTGGAAAATTCGATTCTGTCTTAGGCTGGATTTTGGCTAAATGAGGGAGGAAACAAAGGACTAACAAAGGTAATTTAGCAATCGCTGAACAGTACCAAGTACAAGTGGTAGTTTAGCAAATGTTGAACGGTACCAAGTACGAGTGGTAGTTTAGCAAATGCTAAACGGTACCAAACCAAGTACAATACAATACAATATGGTACTTTAGCAAATGCTGAACGTTACCAATAAAGTCATGTTTTTGGCAATGTTTGCACGGTGTACCTACAAACGACAAAGTAACATACAAAGTGTTGGTTTAGCGAATGCTGGGGGGTATTCCTAATAACTGGTACATAGTTTGAAAAAAAAAAAAAAAATGCATAAAAAGTGATAGCTTTGTAAAATCAAGTGATACGTGATATAATAAATATAACAATAAATTGACTTTTTAGCTGTGTTAAATCCAATGAGATTTAAACTACAATTGAGTCTTAGTCGGCTAGTACTTGACAGTCTTAGTCAATGGTAGTGAGATATGTTATATAAACAAAACTAAATGTTACATTGTATCTGTCGACGATAGTTGTACCTGTTAGATAGTAAGCAGGCCGGGCAGAAGGAAGTTTTAAGTCAGAGGTTTAGAACAAGTTTGGCTTTTGAGGGAAACAAGGAACGGTATTGCAAGTCCTGCAATGTTTCACGTGATTCGAAAAATGACAAAATATAATGTGATCGTCAAAATAATTAAAAATTGAATACAAATAGTCATTTATGTAAAATATCTGTACTGTTTGACAAGTAAAATATTTTTACGAAATAAATTGAATTGAATTGAATTCAGAATGTAAATGTAAAAAATATATCAATCAGAATTACTCAATGACACATTAAAATAATAAATAAATTTAAAAATGATAAAGACTTAAAGCCGAATATCACCTACCTAAAAGCTGAATATCACCTACCTACAGGTTGTTGTCAAATATACCTTAGTGCAAAAAATAAAGTTGCTAATAGCGATGCTTGATTTGGCTGAAACTCAAAATGCTGAATAGCCCCTAGATGGTTGCTGCCGGCGCGACGATGGTTTATTTTGGTCAAAAGACTAAATAACACCTACAATTATTTGGTCAGAAGACTGAATTGCATCTACAATTATTTGGTCAGAAGACTGAATAGCATCTACAATTATTTGGTCAGAAGACTGAATAGCCTCTACAATTATTTGGTCAGAAGACTGAATAGTATCTACAATTATTTGGTCAGAAGACTGAATAGCACCTACAATTATGGTTTTTCCTTCAAAGGAAAGCAAATATGACACACTGATCCCATTTAGCCAAATAGCCTATAAAGAAGTAGATGTCTAAATGATATCTAAGTTCTTGAGTAAAATCTAAATTATCTGATATAAGAATTTGCTTAATATTCTATTGCTAACTATTTGGAAAAAATGGTCAACTCGTTTGCGACGTAGATCGCACGTATTCGTTACCATTCATATTGCTCATGGCCCCCAGGACATAAAAGTATGAAGAGTTAAAATTCTTGTTTAGCGTACCTAGTACCTAAAAGGAATTGAGATAATTGTAGATTGCAATGTTATTGTGATTTTGAACTGTAATTGAAGAACTGTGATAAAGAATGGCAAAGGCATGAATATTTATATTTAAAATAATTTATAATAGAATAATGCCAGATCAATATGCCAAAATAATAAAGAGTTTTTATAAGCCTCGGGAATAGGTTGAATTAAGTCATTTTAAAAGAGGATTTGTGACTCATTAAAAGTGTAAGCTATAGTTAAATTCGTTAGAGCAAGCTAATTGCATGAAGCAAATCTTATCAAATATGTACATAAGTAAAATGTTGTTTTACATATTTAATTTTAAATAAGTACAACCCACCAACAGTAAGTTATCCGAAAAAGGTAACAAAATAATGCATAAATGTATTTATGGTATTCACGATAAATAGCAAGATTGCTACTGATTGTGAGTAAATACATAAATGGACTAAAATGTATCGTCTGGCGAAATGTACATAATCTAATAGTAATATGCATATAAGTAATCAAGTAATGAGTAAAACAGTTTCTCTTCTAATTAAGAAGACTTATAACTGAGGATCTGAAGAGTTTGAAAGATAAAGTAACTTGACCAATGAATATTTCCTGTTAGATATTTCACTGAAGCGTGTGATCACAAAATGATCCAGAAACTCAGAATGGAGACGCTAAATAGAAAGAAAAGGAATAACGGCTGTGGTGCAGTATGAGGGTTGCGGACAAACTGTTACATTTGAGAAGAATCAATCGAAGAAAAGGGAAGTTTCACTAGGAACATGAGATGTTTGTATAAGTAAAATAAAGTAAAACACGCATACTTAAATTAACGTGATCCAAATTCTGGCAATTTGAATTTCAAGAAGCGTTATTGCTCAAAATCGAAATGAATCATAATGAGTGTGACTAAACTTTGAACGAATATTATATTTAATGTGTACATGCAAATAATTAATTCTGTTCTAGATACGTATATATAATCTGATTCAGTTTTATTAAACTTGTAAAGGCTGGTATAGGTACCGGCGATAAGTTTGCAGTTTATGTCTGTATATAAAAACTGGTATATATTTTCTAAGAATAATGAAAAATATTAATTGACTGTAAGTTATTTCAATAAAAGAAAACTATTTATTATTTGTATTATAGTGGATTGATGAAATTAATTTGAATATTACTTACATTATTTGTTTATGAAAACTGGTATATAAATAGGAATAGACAGAACGAAAAAAAGGTTTTTAAGGTGCTCACTTTTACAAATAATTTACGTTTTTGGACATGTCACTGAGTTAATGATGTTACCTAAACAAAAAAATATTGAAAAATATTAAAACAATTCAAAAACAACTATTTATTATGCAAGACATCTTACATTACAGTAAGACATAAATAAAACAATTTTAAAAGTATAATTTAATTCGATGTCAAAAAATTATCACCTATAAAAGACCTAAAGAAGCAGAGGTATGCGTAACACGGCACGTAATTTGAATAATATTATATATCCAAATAAACTTTCAGTTTTTTCTTTATTCTTGGAATATTTTCCTTTATTTGTTGAAACGCTCTATATCTATTGGTATTGTCATTGGCGAAATCATAGAAACCGCCATTCCTACAGTAAAAAGCTTACATACAAGGCCGCGTTCAGAATCTGCACTCTGACAGCAACCGTTCACTCTAACAACAGGATGGCATAATATAAATCGCGTAAGTGTGAAAGAGAGGGTCCGAAACGGTTGCTGTCAGAGGGCAGGTTCTAAACGCGGCCCAACAAGTGATTTTAAATCATTTTTTATCGCATGTCATCAAACGTCAAGTGGATTGAAAAAAGATTTTCGATAGCTCTCTGCGCGGATCCTTGTGATAGTGATTCAATATTAGTGAGTGAGAGTGACCTTTGGGCTGGTTTTAGCTGTTGGCTCCTCTTCTTATGACCGCTTATCAGTGAATCGGAATCGTAGCTATTTCCCCATCACAAAAATAACGTTGAGACTACTCTAAAACGGAAATAATTAAAACATTAACTCAGCAGACTGAACTGCGGCTGCGACCGATTTTTAATATGGCCCATGCCGTCGCCACCGCCGCACGAAGATTGTTGCTCTGCAGAACTTGCATATAATGTTCCTCTCTGTAGTACCATTACTTGTAGAATATGTGTGGCACAAAGAAATACATTTTCATCAGTATAGCGACATTTGAAATCTGTGGCCGAATGTTTACTACCTCTGCTTCTTCGTCCTTCTTATGTCTATTGCTATCTGAAACGGAGTATAAGTATAATTTGACTGTAAGGAATGTCAATAAAATAAAACTTTACTATGTATGTGTATAATAGTGGACTGACTAAATTCATTTAGATAGGTATTTTATGGCACTACTTATAAAAGAATGGTTTAAAATTGTTTAACATGTATATATTATGTGTTACTTATTTTTGACCAACTTATAAAAATATAATTTCAAAATGTATTGTATTTGTGCTAAAATATTGGAATTATAATAAAGATAGTAAAAGCTAATACCAAATAGTTATCGCCAGAACTGTAATAACCACAAATAACTTGTAACTTGTGCAACCATAAAAACAAATACTTAGTTATCTTACGAGAAACAGTAATAATTTAAATGCATAGATGTATTTTAAAAACGTGTGTTGAGGTGAGTTTCTTTCAGGCCCGATGTTTCTTCTCACCTCGCTAACACTTTCCGAAACATCTGGGTATACAAGTTCCAAATGGTAGGAACTTTGTATTAGGTAGCATAAAAGAATCATGGAATTAAAAAAAAAAAACAAAAAGAAAATAATGAGTAACGGAGTAAATGTTAAAATGAAATATATATTTTTAAAAATACTTATAACAATTAATTGAATAACTCAATGTTATAAGTAAATATTGAAATGAAATATATTTTTAAATATAACAAACTATTAATTGAATAACTCGATGTTACAAGTAAATGTTGAAATGAAATATATTTTTGAATGTAATAATTAATTGAATAACTCGCTGTTACAAGATCTTAAATAAATAAAGATTTTTAAATGAAGTAAACAAGTAGGTACTTAACTTTTAATGATAAAAAGATTTAAATAAACCTTTTAAATAAACACAATATTTAAATAAACCAATTTAAAATAAAATGTTTTTTGTAAAAGGTAGATGTAGCATACTGGAAATTATATGAACGTTACTACGGTTGACACTTGCCATCGAGCTGTCACCGGGTGCGGTTGTCCAAGCAAACCTGTGTTTCATTTATTATAATTTGTGCATCTGTGAACTGTACAACAGGCAAAACGCCAGGATTTTTATCATAGCTTTGAAGTTGAAGGCCGTGGATGCCTTGGATCACCATCAGAGTCAGAGTCATCCACCACCTGTGGGGGACGTTTAATATTTTTAATTGGTACTTTCGTTTCTCTAGAACCAACACGTACTGGTACGATGTTTCTTACTGGTTTGCCTATCACTATAGCTTTCTGATATCTGTCCTTGTCTTTAGCCTTTCTTTTATTCACATCTTTCGCAAATACTATATCTCCTACTTCAAACGGTACATCTTCTCCACCTTTTCTATCTCTCATCCTTTCCTTCTTTGCTAAGGTGTTTTCACATATGTACGAGTAAAGGTACTTCATTCGCTTGTTATGGTCCTTTAATAACTGTTGTGTGTAAGCTTTCTCAAAATTACAGTTAAACACGCTGCTAGAACTGGTATGACCAAAGACTACTTCGAACGGTGTGAGGTTTTTTGTGGAATGAATGGTGTTATTATATGCTATTATAGAGTACGTCATTATAGAAGCGGCATCTGTACATTTTTGTTCATAACGAGCTAAACGATATATTTCTATTAGAGTTGAATGAAACCTTTCTACAATTCCAGTGGAATTGGGGTTGTTTGGGGTAGTTATGTGAAGCTCTATTTTGTGTAAGGCCATAAGTTCTTTTAGGAGTTCATTGTTGAACTCACCTCCAGGGTCGCATGAGATCCGTTTAGGGATTCCATAAAAGGAAAAGTATTTATTTAGGGCACGTACAACTTCCGGTGTAGATCGGTTGGGTATCTCTAAAGCTTGGGCCAGTTTACTGAAGGCGTCTATAAGGGTAAGGTAGTGCTTACTATCAATTGAGAAGACATCCATGAATACTTCCTGGAATGGGGCATCTTGGGTCTGTGTTAATTGCAATATTGGTTTTAAGGGTTTCCTATCATACTTCATTTTGCGACAGGCTTCGCAAGAGTTAATAACGGCGGCTACTGTATAGGTCATGTTCTCCCAGTAGTAGTTCCTACGTATTCTAACAGCAGTTTCTTTAATTCCTCTGTGACATGTGGGGCCTTCGTGATATTTAGTTATTATGGCTTTCTGTTCTTTTTCATCTTCCACGTAAACAACCCTTTCAGTGCACTCAAAAAACTCTACTGTTCCGCGTTTAAAAAATTCTATTACAATTCGAGAGAATTCCTTTCTAAAGGTCTCATTCTCGAAATATATAAAATATTTACATTTGGGTTTAATATATTCTTTCAAAAACTGTTTTATTACATCGTCATTATTTATAGGCATAAAGGCTTCTAAAATTTTTTGTTTCTCTCTGGAGAGGTCTTTTACTTGCAGTTCATTTTTGTACCACTCAAATATGAAAATCTGATTTGGTTTTGTATCTATAGCTTCATGCAAAATTGGGATACCAAAGGATTCTAGTTCTTGAGCTGAATGAGCTGTATCCGTTGAGCTTTTATCGGGAATAATAGGAAATTCTTGTTCTGACTTGTCAGTATTGTCGGATATTGTAATAGTCTTTGATGAGTCTGAAATCGTTATGGTCTCGGTACTATCTTGTCGTGGTTTTACTTGCGACATTTCAGTTATTTTAGTCGCTAACTCTTTTACATATTCTCCTAGTCCGTCTTTCTTATCTATGTTTACTTTCATAGAAATGTCGTCTTCCGAGTCTGAGTCAATGGCATTAAGTTTAATACGCGAGAGAGAATCTGCATTAGAATTTTGTTTACCCTTTTTGTATTTGATATTATAGTCAAACTCTTGCAATTTGAGTCTCCAACGCATTAACTTTGAATTTGGTTCCTTAAGGGAATCTAGCCACTCCAGTGGTTTGTGGTCAGTGTATATGTCAAACTTTCGACCGTAAAGGTACGGCCTAAAGTGCTTGGTTGCCCAAATCACAGCGAGCAATTCCCTTTCAATCACGCTGTAACGGGCTTCCGCGTCACTTAGTGTCCTGCTAGCATATGCCACTGGTTTGTCTTGACCAATAGGGCCTTGTGAGAGCACAGCACCTAAGGCCACGTTTGACGCGTCAGTTGTCAGTATGTAAGGCTTTGTGTGATCTGGAAACTGTAGGAGTGGGGCAGTTGTTAGAAGCTCCTTACATTTCTCAAAAGCGTCTATGTATTTCCGGTCAAATACTATTTTGTTTCGTTTTTTAAGACAAGCAGTCAGGGGCTTAGTAATTTTTGCGAAGTCTTTTATGAAGCGTCTGTAATAACCAATAAGACCAAGGAAACTTTTAATTTCCGTAGTCGTTTTAGGTAGGGGATAGTTAAGTACGGCAGCTATTTTGTCGTCATTGGGTCTAAGCCCATCCTTAGTGATTGTATGTCCCAGGTAAAGTACTTCCTTTCTTATGAACTCAGACTTGTTAAGCTGGACCTTAAGGTTTGTCTGTCTTAGTCTGTCAAAAATACTTCGAAGTCGTTGTAAGTGTTCCTGTAAGCTGGTCGAAAACACTATAATGTCATCAAGGTATACCATACAATGTATCAAAGTCAAAGTCAAAATATTTTTTATTTAAGTAGATGCTGTACGCATACTTTTAAATCGTCTTTTTTTTCTACCTAGTACAAAGTTCCTACCACGCGGAACTTACTTTGTAGTCCGCGTAAGACATTATCCATTGTCCTCTGAAACGTAGCCGGGGCTGTTTTTAAGCCGAATGGCATACGGAGAAATTCGTAGTGGCCTGCCTGTGTACTAAAGGCGGTCTTTTGTCTATCAGTCTCGTTAACCTCAATTTGATGATAGCCACTGGCCAAATCTAAGGTGGTAAAATAGGTGCTTTTGCCAAGTTTGTCTAGAAGGTCAGTTATATTTGGTAACGGGTACTTGTCATCTATAGTTATGTCATTGAGTCTTCTGTAGTCGATCACCATCCTATACTTCCGTTCGCCTGAGGCGTCAAGTTTTTTGGGAACTAAATGCACCGGGGCATTCCATGGTGAATGTGATTCCTGTATAATATTGTCAGCTAGTAATTTGTCTATTTGTCTCCTAATTTCGTCTGTCACTGCGGGGGGTTGTCTGTAGGGTTTTGTGTATATCGGGTCTTCGTTTTTAGTACGTATCAAATGCTTGACTTGATTGGTGAATGAAAGTGGTATTTGTTCGCAATAAAATATATCTTTATATTCATAACATAATTTTTCTATACACGCTCGTTCCTCAGAGTTCATGTGATCAAGTCGGAGTTTTTTCAGATTTTCAGTCAATAATGTGTCATTATAGTCAGATTGGTCGTTACTAAAGTTTAAGTTAGTCTCATCCGTTTTATACTCTGTCACTTGAAAAGGGGAGGTGATTGTTAGCTCCATCTCTTGGTCCAAGGTGTTCTGAATGATAGTGGTAGCATAACCCTTTACGCAATATACAATCGCGTCAGGCATACGCACACCTTCACAAAATTTTGTGTAATTCAAGACCGCTTCTCCTGAATAAATATCTGTTGGGACCTTTACCCTAGTTTCTGTACGGGGTGGCAACATTAAAACATAATTGGATTGTTCATGGATAATAGGGATGTTAGTTGTTTTTGTTGCCAGAATTTTTTCCTTAAGGTTAATGATAGCTCCAAGTTGTATCAAAAGATCATTTCCAATCAGACCGTCATAGCGAGGATCTACATCGTAAAGATAGAATTTATGTGTGGCTGTACTATTAAATGTTGGCATTAATCGAATTTGGGCTACCTGGTCATGTTTTGACCTAGCATGAGTGCTAATAACTTCAAACTGCTCCTTCCTAATAAAAGGTGAGAAGAATTTGTAAGCTATTTGGGGGTTTATGAAAGAACGAGTACGTCCCGTATCTATCATGAATTTGGAGTTAATTTCTGGTATCAGTATATACGGCAGTTTTAATTTAGAATCACAATTTAATTCTATGGTTTCTCTACATGAGTCGAGGCTCTTATGTGAAAATTTTCCACCTGGACAATTTCGCTCCTGTGCTCAGGTGTCTTAGTTGCGCTAATCACATGCTCTTGTTTATCAGAGCTCACGGGCTCCAACGCAAGCGTGGGTGTCATATATTCGTTCGGATCGAATGAACTTGAACTTGAATATTCATAGGCATCGTCATTGTATGACGGGTACTCGCATGTGTAGGGATCTTCCATGTAACATGGATAATCGTGTTCATATAGGTCAGTTTCATTTAACTGAAAACCTTGTCTAACTGGGGGCGCTGTGCGCATCGATACGTCGGCAGGGTAAGATGGTTGGGCATTTTGTTGAGGGGGTCTGTAGTTTTGCTGTTGACCAATTTGCTGAGGGGGTCTGTAGCCTTGTTGGCCAAATTGTTGAGGGCGCATTGGAGGTGCTTGTTGTAAGCCTACTGGCCTATACCCGTAACCAGCAAAAGGTGTAGGGCAACCCATTTGATTTTGTAGTTGCCTATTACCGAATAGTCCAGGCTGAGAGGGACGATATTGAAGTGGTTGATTTGATGTATTAAATTTAAATTGTCTGTTAGGAGGGATGCCAAATTTAAATTGGTTTTGTTGGTAATTCTGAGAGTGACCTTGTACATTTGGTCGATATCCAAGACCTTGGGGTTGGTTTGGAACTGCCATATTATTTCCAAATTTAAATTGAGGGGTATTAACGAATGGAGTCTGGGTCTTTTGAAAGGCTGACACATTTAATCTATTTTTGGAATGGTATTGTTCGTGAAAATTGACCTCTTTAAGGACAACACTGAGGGCATCTTCTAATGTCCTAGGCTCGTGAAGCCGAACTATCCTGACCATGTTCTCAGGTAGGATGTACAGAAATACATTAAGTGCCATTTTATCATAGATAATAGTTTTACTCATTTTCATCATTTCGTTCTCTAACAAATTTACTTTAGCCATAAGGCTAGCCCTAACAGATTGTATACGTTTACAAAAATCTAAGTATGATTCGCCTGATTTAATTTTTAATGATTCTAATATGATTGAAACACATTCCTCACTGCGCGGATCCCCAAAATGTAGTAACAGTAATTCCTTGAATTCCGTCCACGTTACAATGTCTGCGCGCTCGCTTATCAACGCGGCGGCGTCACCTGTCAATCTACTTGTTATGATTTGCATAACATATTCGTTCTGAGGTTGGTCTCCCCTGAACTTACTAATTATGTACTCGCATTTTCGCAGAAATAAATTCAGCTGTTTCGGATCACCGTTATACAAAGGGATTATTTTTATAAATTCACTTGGAATTATGACTAAATTAGCCTCGGCCATTTTTGTACTTTAATAACTGTACAATTCTAATAACACACAATTTTATTTAACACTTTTAATATAACACGATTATATAACTTACTATTATTATTTGCAATATAGTTCACGTAGATTTTCTTTTTATTTAATTCAATTTACTTTAATTTATCTTTAATTCATTTTATATCAATTTAATTTATTTTCTTTATAACACTTAACACTTTACTTATATATACTAACTTAACTAATTCAGATTACGTTTGAAATGAGAGAGGCTGATCTCAAGTACACGTAGTAGGGATAAGAAGGGAGGCGAAAAGTTTTACTCACCAGTTCCCGACGTCACCCATCTCTGAATTTTCCACAGCACTGTTTTCCCTTTGACTAATTTGTTTGGTTCGTAGGGATACGCTCCAGTCCAGCACGCACGCACCTTCCGCAAGTTTGACGATTTGAGTACAATTTTCACGTTCGGAGCGCGGGCAGACTATTGGATAAGCGTATCCTACCGGCTGCGCCAGTCAAGTTCCGGGAGCTTGGGAAAATGTTTTTAAAAACTGATTTTGAAGTTTTTAATTATATTTAATTTAATTAACTCTAGCGAGACGTGTGCACAGAGTTTGATGCACGACACGAATGACGAGAGAACAACGAAGAAGCTTAGGTCTAACTTAATATTAATCAGCGTCTAGACACAATTCTAGGAGCTGGACCACCCAGAACCCCTTACGTGGTATCATTCATGCATGTACTGTTATGGTTCTGACGGGTTGAGGTGGCATAACTACTTAACTTGTGTTGTGTTTTTGTGATATTAAATTGTGTTTATACCTTGTTACTTTAGTGTTTTCATGGGCTTGCCTGAGTGTCTTCTATCCTTGAACCACCCTATGGTGAATGTTTAACTGTTGTGTACCGTTGTGCTAGGACGTACGCAACAATAGCATACCTAATAGTTATTGTGCAATAACTAATTACGTAAAATTTCTCAGTATTTATATAATAATAAAACTAAAAGGTATTTCAGGTTATCCAATAAAATTTCGATAAATTATACTCGTGTGTATCTTTTGCACTGGTGATTTTGAAATGGCGATGGCGACTGAGACCGCAACACTAATAATAATAATAATATCTGGGACAAATCCCACACGGTCATCTGGCCCCAAACTAGGATTCCCTGTATCTTGGGAACCAGAGACTGATATACATACACATATACTTTTAAATACATGCATATATAAATACTAGTGGGCGCTCGGTGCGCGAGCTGCATGCAGCTCGCGGTGAAACTTTTTTTTTATACAATTTCATAAAAAGATAACACACATAGTACACGGTCGTGCATTAGTGAGGAGTATGTCGGAATTTTGCAGGCTACCATATACAGAACGTAACAGAAAGGTGTGATAATACTTCAAGGTTGGCTTTTACCCATCAAACTGAACAACTTTTGTTCTACAACTTTGTTGAAATCGCAAAGAAATTTTCGGACTTTTCATACAAATTTGGTTCGCCAGCTGATCGATTTGTATGAAAAGTCCAAAAAAAATTTTGCCATTTCAACAAACTTGTAGAACAAAAGTTGTTCAGTTTGATGGGTAAAAGCCAACCCTGAAGTATTATCACACCTTTCTGTTACACCCTGTATAGGCACGGATATGTAAATAAACTAAATTCTTCTTAAAACTCAGATTAGTCTTTATTTCATTATTTAAAAAAAACTTTCCTATCCAAAATTATGAAAATCGAAAATATAATTAAGCAATAAAACCAAAAAGTTAAAAAAACTAAACCAAGGTAGTTGATTTAAAACATCTTTGCTGGCATTTTCTTTAGCCCTTCGATCATACAATACTCTTCAATTGTACTTTATAATATAAAATCTCATGGATGAAAACCTTTTTTTTAAATATATTTTTCATGTATTTTAAGCACGCAACTTCGACCGCGTTGAAATCGCACAAAAAAATATAATGCACCAACTATTAGGTCGTACACTACTGCGGAGTTGGCATATCGTATGGCGGGCTACTATCTAGTGGCGCGGAAAAAAAGAAAAAATTAAGGCGGAAACATATTATTAAAACGTCACCCGACGTGCGTGACGACACCCGAGTTTACCCGACCCAACAAACGCATATGGTTATAGAAGCCTTTGCTTCATTCTTGCGGAATAGAGAAAACAAAAAATGTAAAACGAAAAAAAAATTTCTTAACGAACCGAAGATTTTTCATATCAGACAAGACTGTATGGATATAGAGCCTATGCCTTATACTTACAGAAAAAAAATTGTTTCGAACTACGAAGCGGCGCTTTTTCGTTTTTTTTCAGGAATTGATTGCTTTATAAATTATCTGATGTGGAATCGGATAAAACTTTCTTTTATAAGGATTCAGAAAGGATACACGTATTTGCCCATGGACCCATCAATCGCACCTTACTGTAACAGAGTGTCATACCAAAACTGATCAAGTCTGCAGGAAATAAAAACAAAATAAGCATCCCAAACAGTCTGTTGTCTCGACACAGGATATCTACAAGGTGAGCAGAACCTTCTGCAGCCCCAAAGCACCCAAAGTAAAGCAGTAAGCAGAAAAGTAGCTCTAACCGATTTTGATTCAAGACAGTAAGAGTATGGAATCTGTCCACAGTACACATTAGGGAAGTGCCTGATGTCCCAGCAGTAGGGTCCCTATGGGTTGATAAATGATAATATTTCTGGTAGTTTGTCTACAGGTGACATTAAAACAGTCATACATACTGAAACTCACAAAAACAAATCTGCAACTCAACAATTGTTACCTTCCCATTTAGGCAATCTGTTAATAATTTTGTATGATGCAGTGCTGTTAAGGGTTACTTATGTTTTTCAGATCAAGACGTTAATAGATGGAATACCTAGTTGGACTCCCAAGTCCACATTTGAATCATAAAAATGATGTAATAACTGCCAATTTCAATAAATGAAGTCTACGGAATGTAGAAAACAGACGCTAAGGAATCCAAGAAGAACAAAATATAATAGCAAAAAACTTATAACTGTTTGTTTTTAATTATGTGACTCAAAATAAATAACAAATTGTATTCTATTGCGCAGGCCCCAACTTTAAATTTTGAATAAGAGATGACGGCTTACCTTATTTATTAATTATTTACAACTGGAAAGCATCTTTCTATGACATTCCTGATTATGATGTGTGATATAGAAGGAATATTTTTTTACTGGAAAATTAAAGATACCTAAAATATTTTTTTTATTTGTAAAATTGATATATCTTATAGTAAATTAACTTTATTTTCATCATTTTAATATTGTCATGACTATTTTAAAACTGTAATACTAACAAAAATGACCACAGAAATTTAAGAACTTTTTATTATGTATGTTGCTTTTTAACAATAATAGGCTACTATATTGCTGTGCTCAAGAAAGGTATCACAAAGGAACTTCATTTTATTAATGTAACACCAATATGTAACTGTGGTTGCAATAAATATGTACGGAACCCTCAGTGTGTAAGTCAGACTTGCTTGGTTAGTAGAAATAAACTGACAAAAATTATAGATATACCTAACTATCTGGATAGAAAGTTGTAAGGGGTTATTAATTAAAGTTTGAAACTGATGAACTGACTATAGTTGTAAAATATTGCCAAAGATAATATAGGTATTTAGTGGCAAAATAAAGAAACATTTGACAACAATGAGCTATGATTTATTTATTTATTAAATTCATCATCTCCGTGAGCTAAAAGACATCCACTGCCGATCAAAGGCCTCCCTAAACACAAAAATTTTCACACCAACCGTCCTGCCCTGCCCGCACCAGTGGCTTCCCGCAAACTTCACCAGCTCATAGGTGTATGGGGACGCCTGTAGGTGTGTCCTTATAATAGCACTACCTCATCCCCTCCTATGGGTTTCGATAGGTATAACTAACAAAATAAATAAAACAACATATTACAACATTAATATTT
The DNA here is from genome assembly GCA_958295455.1 of Coleophora deauratella. Lineage (NCBI taxonomy): Eukaryota > Metazoa > Arthropoda > Insecta > Lepidoptera > Coleophoridae > Coleophora > Coleophora deauratella. Next base: position 95,354 of record CATQHM010000001.1, read on the forward strand.
ATTAACAAAATTATTAATGTTATTTTAGTAACTTTAGATGGTTTCTTCATAATTTGGCATGGACATTGATCAGTATCCTTGTTGCTGTTTCTGAATGCTGATTGCTGCTCACATAACTACAATCAATACTTTTCACTTCATAGCTTTAGCTGGTTTTTTCACAGTTTGGCATGGACATTGATCAGTAAACATCTCTAATGGCAAACGCAGCATGTGACTCTTCCTTCCCGTATTCTTCTGCGCAGGTGTCCGCCTCGTAAAGAGCTTCGCAAGGCCGTAAACGCAAGACCTGCCTTGGAGTCCTGGTGAAGAGTAGGTTTGGGGCTTCCTATTATCTGGATTGAGAATCTATTGGCACGGATCCTTTGTAGATCGGTCGTATATAGGTGTTGATTTGCCATTTCAATGCCATTCTTCTTGAAAACAAACTTGCCTCTTACTTATTTAACATTGTTTACGTTTGATTTGTGTATTCTGTAGTAAAAATATTTGACATCTGAGTTTGACATTTTCACCTTGATTGAAAGCAGGATAGTTTATTGTAATTTGTGTAGGTGTGAAAGGGACAAACTACAGTGTTGCACCTTAATTAGCTCAAATCCCCGACCGTAAGGCACCCGAAAATTGAAGTCATAAATAACAAGAGAAACATACGTAATAAAATATTTCGTTATTACTTGAGGCTAAACAAATATAAATACATAAAAACAAAATGAATAAATACTTTGCCGGAGGAAATTTTTCATCTTATAATTATTCCAACAATCACCAACTTTTTCAATAGTTCATAATACGGCAACATTCCGTGATTTGCTTTTCCATTATGAACTCTAATGACGTGAAGTCGTATGGAGTTCATAAAATCTTAATTATGTTAATTTTATTAAATGAAAGTGGCTTTTTTCGGACTTTTCCTCTACTCACTGGAAAAAACCACGAACTTCTGCATTCAAAGTCATACCCTCCGACCCCCGCAACAGGGCAAACAACCATGTCAATCAGTCAGTCAGTGGCACGGAAGAAAGAGGTAGGGGGAAATGGTAAGTAGGCGGATCTCGCGTGTCATAAATTAGCGCTGCAGTACAGGACGCACTCATTCTCAATCGCGTACTATGCGGCACCGGACGGCTGATGTTCTCGGATAAATAAATTAAAAAAACACGTAAACATGCGATACTGTGCTGTTTTAGAGTGCAGAAATAGAAGCACAGACAAAATATCATATAATGAAGGCATTACATTTCACCGGTAAATGTTGTATTTTATATTTCGATTTAAAATTGAATTGAATTTAATTCAAAGCTTTATCCCGAACGAATTAGATAATTTTAAACTTTATGTGAGAGTAATAAAAGTCATACGTCAGTAGCATAAGTCGGCCTGGTCCACCAACATTCTCGTGTGTTCTCAATAGTGATGTGCAATCATTTATCTTTGACAATATATTATCGATATCGATAAAAAGAGAAGTTGATTTTATTATCCTTCCAGTTGTTTATAATGTGTATATTTTAGATACCTTTTATTGGCAAATGTCAAACCTTTGTTCATTCCCTACTACCGAAGGATTTTGTAGGTATGTATGTAAATAATTCTTTGGTACGCTCTACAGCCTAAAGGGCGTCACATACGAGCGCTATACTGTGCTATTTCATCGTAATATCAAATATAGCTCGCCACACTACAAATAAAGGGCGTCACACACAGGCGCTATACTGTGAGTGCGAGTTTAAAGCTGTAATTACTCGCATACTAAGAATGACGCCATGAGTGTATCAGTAGATAAGTAAAGCTGAATCTTGTTTTTTTTTATAATTTGTCTACGTTACGTTATTATATACTCTACCTTTTCAAAAATCACACGGACGCTATACTGTGCTATTTCATCTTACGATATCTGCTGCTGTCGTGTGTGACTGTAGCAAGCTATCACATATGGCGGCAACACTATCGTATAAAGGGGTAGGGACATTTGTGGCCTATGACCTGTCGAATTTTCACGAAAGTTGTGTCGCAGTTTGAAACCTACTTAAATCGATAGAGGATAGCTAAATGATGAAACATGTAATAGGTCTTTTTTTCGTAACATCACCGGTTGCAGAGATATAAATGATTTTTATTGTCCTATATATGGTAGGGCCATCTTTGTCACGAAATATGTCCGAAACTGGTGGAAACACTAAACGACTTATCATATTTTTTCACCATCTAAATGTTCACTAGCGATTTATAAAGGATTCAAGGGTATTCAACTTTGAAAAAAACGTCGGCCATAGGCCACCTTCCATAGTAAAATCTTACATCGCCTTTCATTACCCTCAGGCGTCGTGGCGCTCATATTTTTAACTCATCCCAAAGTTCGAAACGGCGTCAGACAGTCAGAAACAAATGTCTGTCTGGTCATTTTTATCACGGTGCTTAAATTTTCAAGAATTAAATTACATTGTACCTGTATTTAAAGATAACATTTTGTACCAAAAAATACATGTGATTTTGGGTAGGGGGTTGTGGCGATGTAGTCTAAAACCTCACCACATATCATCAGGGGGAGGAGGGGTCTAAAAAATTGCTAAAAACATCACGTGATTAATGGACGACCCCTTTCCAGAAACATCGGGTGTTTCAAGGGAAACATTTCCGGATATCGATATTTCAGTGATAGAATATTACTTACATCCCTAATCGAGTAGCGAACGGAAATGACGTAGTAATGACGTGTACTAGTTATAGGTAAATAAAGTTGTGCTTTATTAATATGCAGTGAAAGTTTAATTTCGCTAGGACGTTTATGAAGTGCTTTTGGAGTTTTCCGTCATCTGGAGTTTCTGCTACTCAGCACTAGATGTCACTATCAAATACGCCTCTATTTGCTCATTTTGTATGAGCTTTATGGACGAAGTAATAGATTTCAATGTTGCTAATTTTTTTATATTTTTACGTGCTATATTTATGGTCCAATCAAAGGCCTTCTTGCATTAGTAGTGCGTAAATATACTAGGTGTTGATGTGTGATTTCGGCGACATCGGTTCTGGTACAAACGCGTCTTTAAGGCCCTTCCCCCTACCTCTTTCTTCCGTGGTCAGTGGTAATCGAGCTTTATATAATATAATAATACACCCAGACTCAGAGCAAACAATTCTGCTCATCACAGAAAAGTTTGCCTCTCGGATCAGAGGTCAGGATCGCTAACCACTTAGCCACCGAGTCAGTCAGCACACTCTGGTTCTACCGTTGAGCTGTGGAATACTTATACTTATTATAATACCACCTTGAACCACCCTGAAGAACCTTGTTTATGAGCAAATAAAGAATTCTATTCTATTCATTTTTTCTTACCAGTTATTATGATCAGTTGAAAGAATAAACGGGCAGTTATAAAATTTTTTGGTGGTTAGAATTTGTGTGCCTGTAAAATACGAACAGTAATAAAATCAAAATTGGTCGGTTATTTTACCCTTCTATGGTCAGTACAAAAAATAATATGGTCAGTAAAATAAAGAAATGGGCAGTTTAACAGTTTAAGGTGAGCGGTAACATCCGAACGCCAGTATAATTGAAAAGGGCGGCAAAAGGTGGAAAGGAAGGGGAATAAAATTATAAATAAAATACAATTTTTTCGGCGTTTTTTGCTCCACATTACCAGTCACTGAAATAGGTAGATACATGAAATTTTCAAAGAGTGAGTTGTAGCTGTGTTAATACTACATAATTATAACTGCTATAATAACCAAACACGAAAATAAAAAAAGTTTATAATTAAATACTTTGTTACTTTTGGAAGTGCCCGGACAAGTGCACGGATAAGTGTTCGGCCAAGTGCTCGTACAAGTGTTCGGCCAAGTGCTCGTACAAGTGCTTGTTCAAGTGCTCGTACAAGTGCTCGTACAAGTGCTCGTTCAAGTGCTCTTACACTCGCACAATTACTCAGGCAATTACTCGGACAAGTGATCGTGCAAGTGCTTGTACAAGCGCTCGTACAAGTGCTCGTACAAGTGCTCGTACAAGTGCTTGTACAAGTGCTCGTTTAAAAGCTCGTACAAGTGCTCGTTTAAAAGCTCGTACAAGTACTCGTTTAAAAGCTCGTACAAGTGCTCGTTTAAAAGCTCGTACAAGTGCTCGTTTAAAAGCTCGTACAAGTGCTCATTTAAAAGCTCGTACAAGTGCTCGTTTAGAAGCTCGTACAAGTGCTCGGACAATTGTTCGTACAAGTGCTCGGACAAGTGCTTGTTCAAGTGCTCGTACAAGTGCTCGTTCAAGTGCTCGTACACTCGCACAATTACTCAGGCAATTACTCGGACGTGTGATCGTGCAAGTGCTTGTACAAGCGCTCGTACAAGTGCTCGTACAAGTGCTTGTACAAGTGCTCGTTTAAAAGCTCGTACAAGTGCTCGTTTAAAAGCTCGTACAAGTACTCGTTTAAAAGCTCGTACAAGTGCTCGTTTAAAAGCTCGTACAAGTGATCGTGCAAGTGCTTGTACAAGCGCTCGTACAAGTGCTCGTACAAGTGCTCGTACAAGTGCTCGTACAAGTGCTCGTTTAAAAGCTCGTACAAGTGCTCGTTTAAAAGCTCGTACAAGTGCTCGTTTAAAAGCTCGTACAAGTGCTCGGACAATTGCTCGTACAAGTGCTCGGACAATGAAGAATGTTAATGGGTCCGTTAAATCACTTGAAACTTTATGACCTTGAAGCCTAAATGTCTAGAAATACATCTGTTTTTGTTTTATTTAAATCAAGCAAGCAGTTTTGAAGTTACGATAATTTTAGTTTCCGCCTTTTTCAAATACATCGCTCGGGCGCGCCAAGCGCGCGTGACGTCATACAACAACTCGCCGCTCTCACCGTACTGTGTTCTTCATACATTGCTATCGAATGGTCCCTATTTTCGCCCACAATAACATTTCTAACTGGAGTTTTTTTATGTGAATCGGTGTAATCGGTGTTACAGTAGTGTTACCAGTATAAGCGATGACAGTTTTAAAAATTGATTGAAAAATCTAATGATTCCTTAAATAGACGAGTTAAGCTACTATTTATAGAATAACTCCGATTTCATTACCGCGGCCGCCGAGACACAATGATAAAAAATGAAAAAGTACTTACAACTTACTTTTTTCTTTCTTATCACTTTGTTGATGCCCTTAAGAACCTACATACCTATTTTTCATTACTAGTATTGAAAAATGTAGGTAATAATGATATTTATGAACTTGATATTTCGGAAATAGGAGTGAGGGGCATGGTTAAGGTGATGGTGTCAAATAAAATCACTTATGTCATCAACTGTAATATAATGACACAATAACGACACTGAAGCGGTCATGGCTCAGCGCTGCTTACGTGGTCGCGTCGAACACGCAGGTAAACTGACTACAAACACGGACACAACTTGGATGGACTTGACTAGAAGCCCATCCAAGCTGCCTATTACGCCTCCAACATAGCTTGACGACTGCTATCTAGTGATAGTTACTGATATTTAAGCCCATCCAAATTGTGACCGTGTCTATAGTCAGTTAACCTGCGTGATCGAAGCGACCACGTAAGCAGCGCTGAGCCATGACCGCTTCAGTGTCGTTATTATGTCATTATATTACAGTTGATGACATAAGTGTTTTTGACACCATCACCTTTACCATGCCCCTCACTCCTTATTTCCGAAAACTGGGCATAAAACTTAAACAAATTATACAAAAAATAGATCTTTGCTTATAAATTACAGGAAAATCTCTAAGAAGTTTCTATAAATCTTAAAATAAGTTGATTTTAAAAAATTGTTTGTTTGTAGGTACAAAGCCCTCTGCGCAAGAGTCAGACTCGCACTTGTCCGGTTTTTATTTTTTATGTGTATAGGTTAACTCATATTTATTTTATTTTAGATTGGCTAGAAATAGCTACGGCGGCGACGACGTTACTGTTTATGCAAAAGTTATAAGATAAGAAGAAAGTGATAGACACAACTTTTGGCTTTGGGTCTGGGTGGATCATACTTTCTCATCCATTTCTTTTGACTTTGAGGTTCAAAAATATAATAGTAAAAAGTAACTTTTCGGGTATATTAGTAGTTGTATTTAAGCACTTTGACACGAGCACGATTTTCTAGTTTGTGGATTCGTCACTTTTAAAATTTTCAACGCAAACTTCATACATACAGGTAGGGAGCGGTGGGCGCACTGAGCGACCGTTGTGGAGTGACGTCACAGCAGCGTACGGCGACCCCGCGTCACTTGCCTACCTAAATAATTCAGTATCTCGGAAACTATCAAACGTATAAAAAAAATTTTTCACCGTATTTTTTAATTTTAAATAGAGTATATTTTAAGATAGAAAACAAAAATTGGTGGTATTCTTCATTACTCGTACAAGTGCTCGTACAAGTGCTCGGACAAGTGCTCGGACAAGTGCTCGGACAAGTGCTCGGACAAGTGCTCGGGCAAGTGCTCGGACTAGTGCTCGGACTAGTGCTCCGACCAGCGCTCAATTGTCCGGTCATACAAGTGCTAGGCCGAGTACTCGGTCGAGTGCTCGGTCAAGTGCTCGGTCGAGTGCTCGGTCGAGTGCTCGGTCGAGTGCTCGGTCTAGTGCTCGGTCGAGTGCTCGGTCGAGTGCTCGGTCGAGTGTTCGGTCAAGTGCTCGGTCGAGTGCTCGGTCAAGTGCTCGGTCGAGTGCTCGGTCGAGTGCTCGGTCGAGTGCTCGGTCGAGTGCTCGGTCGAGTGCTCGGTCGAGTGCTCGGTCGAGTGCTCGGTCGAGTGCTCGGTAGAGTGCTCGGTAAAGTGCTCGGACAAGCGCACAAGTGCTCGGACTAGTGCTCGGACTAGTGCTCGGACTAGTGCTCGGACTAGTGCTCGGACAAGTGCTTGGACAAGTGCTCGGACAAGTGCACGCACAAGTGCTCCGACCAGCGCTCAGTTGCCTGGTCATACAAGTGCTTGGACTAGTGCTCGGCAGAGTGCTTGGACTAGTGCTCGGCAGAGTGCTCGGTCGAGTGCTCGGTCAAGTGCTCGGTCGAGTGCTCGGTCGAGTGCTCGGTCAGGTGCTTGGTCGAGTGCTCGGTCAAGTGCTCGGTCGAGTGCTCGGTCAAGTGCTCGGTCGAGTGCTCGGTCAAGTGCTCGGTCGAGTGCTCGGTCAAGTGCTCGGTCGAGTGCTCGGTCGAGTGCTCGGTCGAGTGCTCGGTCAAGTGCTCGGTCGAGTGCTCGGTCGAGTGCTCGGTCGAGTGCTTGGTCGAGTGCTCGGACAAGCGCACAAGTGCTCGGACAAGCACACAAGTGCTCGGACAAGCGCACAAGTGCTCGGACAAGCGCACAAGTGCTCGGACAAGCATACAAGTGCTCGGACTAGTGCTCTGACAAGTGCTCCGACCAGCGCTCAATTGCCCGGTCATACAAGTGCTCGGTCAAGTGCTTGGACTAGTGCTCGGCCGAGTGCTCGGTCAAGTGCTCAGTCAAGTGCAGGTCGAGTGCTCAGTCAAGTGCTCGGTCGAGTGCTCGGTCGAGTGCTCGGTCGAGTGCTCGGTCGAGTGCTCGGTCGAGTGCTCGGTCGAGTGCTCGGTCGAGTGCTCGGTCGAGTGCTCGGTCGAGTGCTCGGTCGAGTGCTCGGTTGAGTGCTCGGTCGAGTAGAGTGCTCGGTCGAGTGCTCGGTCGAGTGCTCGGTCGAGTGCTCGGTCGAGTGCTCGGTCGAGTGCTTGGTCGAGTGCTTGGTCGAGTGCTCGGTCGAGTGCTCGGTCAAGTGCTCGGTCCAGTGCTCGGTCGAGTGCTTGGTCGAGTGCTCGGTCAAGTGCTCGGTCGAGTGCTTGGTCGAGTGCTCGGTCAAGTGCTCGGACAAGCGCACAAGTTCTCAGACAAGCGCACAAGTTCTCGGACAAGTGTTCAGACAAGTGCTCGGACAAGTGCACGCACAAGTGTTCGGACTAGTGCTAGGTCTAATGCTCAGTCGAGTGCTCGGTCAAGTGCTCGGTCGAGTGCTCGGTCGAGTGCTCGGTCAAGTGCTCGGTCAAGTGCTCGGTCAAGTGCTCGATCGAGTGCTCGGTCGAGTGCTCGGTCAAGTGCTCGGTCGAGTGCTCGGTCGAGTGCTCGGTCAAGTGCTCGGTCGAGTGCTCGGTCGAGTGCTCGGTCAAGTGCTCGGTCGAGTGCTCGGTCGAGTGCTCGGTCAAGTGCTCGGTCGAGTGCTCGGTCAAGTGCTCGGTCGAGTGCTCGGTCGAGTGCTCGGTCGAGTGCTCGGTCAAGTGCTCGGTCGAGTGCTCGGTCAAGTGCTTGGACAAGTGCTCGGACAAGCGCACAAGTGCTCGGACAAGCGCACAAGTGCTCGGACAAGCGCATAAGTACTCGGACAAGCGCACAAGTGCTCGGAAAAATGCTCGGACTAGTGCTCCGACAAGTGCTCGGAATAGTGCTCCGACAAGTGCTTGGTCGAGTGCTAGGTCGAGTGCTTGGTCGAGTGCTCGGTCGTGTGCTTGGTCGTGTGCTCGGTCGTTTGCTCGGTCGAATGCTCGGTCGAATGCTCAGTCAAGTGCTTGGGTGAGTACTCGGTCAACTGGTCAAGTGCTCGGGCGAGTGCTCCGACAAGTGCTCGGACAAGTGCACGCACAAGTGCTACGACCAGCGCTCAATTGCGCGGTCATACAAGTGCTCGGGCGAGTACTCGATCGAGTGCTCGGTCGAGTGCTCGGTCGAGTGCTCGGTCGAGTGTTCGGTCAAGTGCTCGGTCGAGTGTTCGGTCAAGTGCTCGGTCGAGTGCTCGGTCAAGTGCTCGGTAAAGTGCTCGGACAAGCGCACAAGTGCTCGGATTTGTGCTCGGACTAGTGCTCGGACAAGTGCTCGGACAAGTGCTCGGACAAGTGCACGCACAAGTGCTCCGACCAGCGCTCAGTTGCCTGGTCATACAAGTGCTTGGACTAGTGCTCGGCAGAGTGCTTGGACTAGTGCTCGGCAGAGTGCTCAGTCGAGTGCTCGGTCAAGTGCTTGGTCGAGTGCTCGGTCGAGTGCTCGGTCAGGTGCTTGGTCGAGTGCTCGGTCAAGTGCTCGGTCGAGTGCTCGGTCAAGTGCTCGGTCGAGTGCTCGGTCAAGTGCTCGGTCGAGTGCTCGGTCAAGTGCTCGGTCGAGTGCTCGGTCTAGTGCTTGGTCGAGTGCTCGAAAAAGCGCACAAGTGCTCGGACAAGCACACAAGTGCTCGGACAAGCGCACAAGTGCTCGGACAAGCGCACAAGTGCTCGGACAAGCGCACAAGTGCTCGGACAAGCATACAAGTGCTAGGACTAGTGCTCTGACAAGTGCTCGGACTAGTGCACGCACAAGTGCTCCGACCAGCGCTCAATTGCCCGGTCATACAAGTGCTCGGTCAAGTGCTTGGACTAGTGCTCGGCCGAGTGCTCGGTCGAGTGCTCAGTCAAGTGCTCGGTCGAGTGCTCGGTCGAGTGCTCGGTTGAGTGCTCGGTCGAGTAGAGTGCTCGGTCGAGTGCTCCGTCGAGTGCTCGGTCGAGTGCTCGGTCGAGTGCTCGGTCAAGTGCTCGGTCGAGTGCTCGGTCGAGTGCTCGGTCAAGTGCTCGGTCGAGTGCTCGGTCAAGTGCTCGGTCGAGTGCTCGGTCGAGTGCTCGGTCAAGTGCTTGGTCGAGTGCTTGGTCGAGTGCTCGGTCGAGTGCTCGGTCAAGTGCTCGGTCCAGTGCTCGGTCGAGTGCTTGGTCGAGTGCTCGGTCAAGTGCTCGGTCGAGTGCTTGGTCGAGTGCTCGGTCAAGTGCTCGGACAAGCGCACAAGTTCTCAGACAAGCGCACAAGTTCTCGGACAAGTGTTCAGACAAGTGCTCGGACAAGTGCACGCACAAGTGTTCGGACTAGTGCTAGGTCTAATGCTCAGTCGAGTGCTCGGTCAAGTGCTCGGTCAAGTGCTCGGTCGAGTGCTCGGTCGAGTGCTCGGTCAAGTGCTCGGTCAAGTGCTCGGTCAAGTGCTCGATCGAGTGCTCGGTCGAGTGCTCGGTCAAGTGCTCGGTCGAGTGCTCGGTCGAGTGCTCGGTCAAGTGCTCGGTCGAGTGCTCGGTCAAGTGCTCGGTCGAGTGCTCGGTCGAATGCTCGGTCAAATGCTCGGTCGAGTGCTCGGTCAAGTGCTTGGACAAGTGCTCGGACAAGCGCACAAGTGCTCGGACAAGCGCACAAGTGCTCGGACAAGCGCATAAGTGCTCGGACAAGCGCACAAGTGCTCGGAAAAATGCTCGGACTAGTGCTCCGACAAGTGCTCGGAATAGTGCTCCGACAAGTGCTTGGTCGAGTGCTAGGTCGAGTGCTTGGTCGAGTGCTCGGTCGTGTGCTCGATCGAGTGCTTGGTCGAGTGCTCGGTCGAGTGCTCGGTCAAGTGCTCGGTCGAGTGCTCGGTCAAGTGCTCGGTCAAGTGCTTGGTAAAGTGCTTGGTCGAGTGCTCGGTCGTGTGCTTGGTCGTGTACTCGGTCGTTTGCTCGGTCGAATGCTCGGTCGAATGCGCAGTCAAGTGCTTGGGTGAGTACTCGGTCAACTGGTCAAGTGCTCGGGCGAGTGCTCCGACAAGTGCTCGGACAAGTGCACGCACAAGTGCTACGACCAGCGCTCAATTGCGCGGTCATACAAGTGCTCGGGCGAGTACTCGATCGAGTGCTCGGTCGAGTGCTCGGTCGAGTGCTCGGTCGAGTGCTCGGTTGAGTGCTCGGTCGAGTAGAGTGCTCGGTCGAGTGCTCGGTTGAGTGCTCGGTCGAGTAGAGTGCTCGGTCGAGTGCTTGGTCGAGTGCTCGGTCGAGTGCTCGGTCGAGTGCTCGGTCGAGTGCTCGGTCAAGTGCTCGGTCGAGTGCTCGGTCGAGTGCTCGGTCGAGTGCTTGGTCGAGTGCTTGGTCGAGTGCTCGGTCGAGTGCTCGGTCAAGTGCTCGGTCCAGTGCTCGGTCGAGTGCTTGGTCGAGTGCTCGGTCAAGTGCTCGGTCGAGTGCTTGGTCGAGTGCTCGGTCAAGTGCTCGGACAAGCGCACAAGTTCTCAGACAAGCGCACAAGTTCTCGGACAAGTGTTCAGACAAGTGCTCGGACAAGTGCACGCACAAGTGTTCGGACTAGTGCTAGGTCTAATGCTCAGTCGAGTGCTCGGTCAAGTGCTCGGTCGAGTGCTCGGTCGAGTGCTCGGTCAAGTGCTCGGTCGAGTGCTCGGTCAAGTGCTCGGTCAAGTGCTCGGTCAAGTGCTCGATCGAGTGCTCGGTCAAGTGCTCGGTCGAGTGCTCGGTCGAGTGCTCGGTCGAGTGCTCGGTCAAGTGCTCGGTCGAGTGCTCGGTCAAGTGCTTGGACAAGTGCTCGGACATGCGCACACGTGCTCGGACAAGCGCACAAGTGCTCGGAAAAATGCTCGGACAAATGCTCGGACTAGTGCTCCGACAAGTGCTAGGAATAGTGCTCCGACAAGTGCTTTGCTCGGACTAGTGCTCCGACAAGTGCTAGGAATAGTGCTCCGACAAGTGCTTGGTCGAGTGCTAGGTCGAGTGCTTGGTCGAGTGCTCGGTCGTGTGCTCGATCGAGTGCTCGGTCGAGTGCTCGATCGAGTGCTCGGTCGAGTGCTCGGTCAAGTGCTCGGTCGAGTGCTCGGTCAAGTGCTCGGTCAAGTGCTTGGTCGAGTGCTTGGTCGAGTGCTCGGTCGTGTGCTTGGTCGTGTGCTCGGTCGTTTGCTCGGTCGAATGCTCGGTCGAATGCTCAGTCAAGTGCTTGGGTGAGTACTCGGTCAACTGGTCAAGTGCTCGGGCGAGTGCTCCGACAAGTGCTCGGACAAGTGCACGCACAAGTGCTACGACCAGCGCTCAATTGCGCGGTCATACAAGTGCTCGGGCGAGTACTCGGTTTAGTGCTCGGTCAAGTGCTCAGTCAAGTGCTCGGACTAGTGCTTGGACTAGTGCTCGGCCGAGTGCGCCTTCGAGTGGTCGGTCAAGTGGTCGGTCGAATGCTCGGTCAAGTGCTTGGTCGAGTGCTTGGTCGAGTGCTTGGTCGAGTGCTTGGTCGAGTGCTTGGTCGAGTGCTCGGTCGAGTGCTCGGTCGAATGCTCGGTCAAGTGCTTGGGTGAGTACTTGGTTAACTGGTCAAGTGCTTGGGTGAGTACTCGGTCAACTGGTCAAGTGCTCGGGCGAGTGCTCAGTCAAGTGCTCGTAAAAGTGCTTGTTCAAGTGCTCGTATAATTGCTTGTACAAGTTCTCGAACAAGTTCTCGAACAAGTTCTCGAAAAAGCGCTCGGACAAGTGCTCCGACAAGTCCTCGGACAAGCGCACAAGTGCTCGGACAAGCGCACAAGTGCTCGGACAAGCGCACAAGTTCTCGGACAAGCGCACAAGTGCTGGGTGAGTACTGTAGGGATCGATGCAAACCATTTGATGTTTATTATATATTTTATTTGAATATTCACATGTACTCGGGGCGAGGTACCAACTTCAAGTCTGTCAATACATTTGTTTTCTATTCCATCATTTCACATATTCAAATCAACGTCGTATTTTCTTTTTATACAAACCTATGCAGACCTAACTCCTAACCTATATAGTCTCTATATCTCTACAGTCTCTACAGTACTCGGTCAACTGGTCAAGTGCTTGGGTGAGTACTCGGTCAACTGGTCAAGTGCTCGGGCGAGTGCTCAGTCAAGTGCTCGTAAAAGTGCTTGTTCAAGTGCTCGTAAAAGTGCTTGTTCAAGTGCTCGTACAATTGCTTGTACAAGTTCTCGAACAAGTGCTCGGACAAGTGCTCGGAAGAGCGCACAAGTGCTCGGACAAGCGCACAAGTGCTCGGACAAGCGCACGCACAAGTGCTCCGACCAGCGCTCAATTACCCGGTCATACAAGTGCTCGGGCGAGTACTCGGTCGAGTGCTCGGTCAAGTGCTCGGACTAGTGCTCGGACTAGTGTTCGGCCGAGTGCTCGGTCGAGTGCTCGGTCGAGTGCTCGGTCGAGTGCTCGGTCGAGTGCTCGGTTAAGTGCTTGGTCGAGTGCTTGTTCGAGTGCTCGGTCGAGTGCTCGGTCGAGTGCGCGGTCGAATGCTCGGTCAAGTGCTTGGGTGAGATGGTTTGGAGGCGAAGAACAGAAGATTGCTTGAATTTTCAACGATTTATTCTGAGACACACTGCACATTACAAGATCACAAGAACGAGAGTGACGTCATATCCAAAGACGTATAACCACAGACAGTTACTATATAGTTTACAATCTCAACACTGACCCTTAAACAAATTATTAACTGTCCCTTAATTAAATTAATTTCAACTTAGGTGAAACATTAAAATAACAATTAATTGCATCGACGAATGCAAATTAAATAAACTGAATAACTGTAACCAAACAGTTATTACATATTAATAAAGTAATAAATACATGTCTATCACATTAATTAAGAATTAATCAAATCTTAGAGATATTTAATAATTTCGAATAACAATACCAATCAGATAGACATAATAGATGAAATGCACTTATTATACTTACATACTTTTCTCTAGTTAGAGCTTTCGTAAGGCAATCGGCCAACATATCGTTAGTGGATATGTATAGAATATTCACTACTTTGTTATTAACAATCTCACGAATGTAATGGTGTCTTACATCGATATGCTTAGTTCGAGCATGATACACAGCATTTGAACTCAACTTTTGACAGACTGGTTATCGTTATACAAGTTAACTGTAACCATCATATTTAAACATTCTAACAGAAAATTACGTAAGAAAACAGCCTCTTTACACGCATCAGACAGCGCCATGTACTCCGCCTCAGTACTTGATAAGGCGACAGTTCTCTGCTTCTTACTTTCCCATGAAATGACGGACTCACCAACTTAAACACGTAGCCGGTGTAAGAACGACGATCTACTTCATCAGCAGCCCAGTCAGCGTCTGTGTATCCGCTGATGTCGAAACCGTTTTTCCGGTAAGCTAGTCAATAATGAGAAGTACCCTTTAGATACCTTAACATCCTTTTTGCAGCTTTCCAGTGGGTTTCTGTGAAGCACTCGTTGAACTGACTTAAGAAGCTCGTGGCGTGCATTATGTCCGGCCTTGTACATACGGCGATGTACATGAGACAGCCTATAAGGCTCCTGTAATCATAGTTAGTATCTTTAGACTCGCCCCTTTGCAGTTTTAATCCAACTTCCATGGGCGTAGCCGCCTGTTTGCATTCAGTCATATTGAATACAAATACAAATATTCTTTATTTGCCATTGAAAAAGGTACATAGTATAGATGGTAAGATTAAAATCGATTCTCTTTTCCAGCCATAGATAATTACAGCATGCAAATTACTAATTATAATATAAAATAAAGTTTTAAAATCCAGTTACTAATTATCAAATATTAAAATACATAAAATTATACATTGACTAATTATCAAAAATTAATACACATAAAATTATACATTGACATGTCATCAAAAATAAGAAAATAAGAATAAGAAAATAATCAAACAATCATCTCATGCTTATGTCTAAAAAATTCATCGACTGAGTAAAACATATGTTGGAGAAGCCACGTATGTAACATTTTCTTAAATATATTGAAGGGCATTTTTTTTCATCTCTTCAGGTATTTTATTAAATATTGCGTGACCCATCCAAAAACAATTTCTTTTAAAATTTGTACTTAGGGGAATATCCTCCATTATCAATCTATTGGGGTCTCTTCGACTTCTATGCACACCATCTCTAGCTTTTTTATAGAATAATTGATAATAAAGTTTTACGAATTTAGCCATTTCAAGTACGTAGAGACAAGGTAATGGTAGGACATTTAATTTTCTAAAGAGCGGTCTACATGAAGTATCCATCGCTACACCAAATATTGCCCGTATACACTTTTTTTGCGCAATAAAAATTTTACTAGCATCTGTGCTATTGCCCCATATAACAAGACTATATCGAAGGACAGATTCAACAAAAGCATGATAAGCTGTAATGGCTGTAGTTTTTGAAGCCACTTTAGTTAGTTTGTAAAGGGCAAAAGTAAAACTGTTTACTCTTGCACATACTTTTTCAATGTGACCCTTCCAGTTTAATTTATCGTCTATAATGATACCAAGAAATGTAGTGCTATTAGTGCTCTGTAAAGATTGTCCATTATAATTAATTTGTAATAAATTATTGAAATTATTATAATTAATGAAATACGATTTATTTAAATTAATTTGTAAATTATTATTATGTAACCAATCAATTATTTTGAATATTGTCCTGTTGATTTCTAATTCATGTCCCTGTAATGTATTTTTTTTGTCAGTTGTAATAATTACCGAAATGTCATCTGCAAATAAAATAGTCCTATAATTAATTATGTCAGGTAAGCTGTTGATATAAATGAGAAATAAGAGTGGCCCAAGAACACTACCTTGCGGCACACCATACTCGTTTTCCTCAAAATTAGATCGATATTCATGAGAGATACCTTTTCTATCAAGTTTTGTGATTTCAACGCATTGCTTTCTGTTTTGCAAATATGTTCTTAACCATTCATACGCTGAACCTCGGATACCATAGTTTTCTAGCTTATTTAGTAACTTCTCATGACATACAAAGTCAAATGCCTTAGATAGATCGAAAAACAGCACTGTTGTAAATAATTTTGATACCAAAGAATTATTTATCTTATCATACCAAGACTTTGTTGCTTGTTTTAATCCATATATCACCTTCTTCAACTTATATACTTTGTTCTCCTGACCCTTGAACACAAAACTTTCTGGCTGTTCCATCAACACAGTTTCATGCAGGTCACCATTCAGAAATGCAGTTTTTACATCTAGGTGACTTATATCCATGTTGTACTGAGCTGCCAATGCAAGTAATAGACGAATTGTAGAGTATCTCACTACCGGAGAGAAGGTCTCATGTTAGTCTTTAGCAACAAGGCGAGCTTTAAACCTCAGAAGTTTGCCATTAAGGCCCCTTTTCTTCTTGAATACCCACTTGCATTTTACAGGCTTTTGTCCAGCAGGTAAATCAGCAAGTTATCAGCATTCATTAGAAATGAAGGATTCATACTCATCTCTCATGGCTTCCTTCCATTCCTTGGCTTCTGCTCCAGATAGTGCCTGTCGTACCGTCTCAGGTTCTCCTTCGTCTCTGCATTCTGCTCCTAGTTCCAGGTGAGCTGATGTGTCAGCATCTTCAAACGCAGTCACCGTTGAGTCTTCTGATGTGTCTGGAACGTATGTTTCATCGGACAGATTATCTGAATAAAATGAGCTAACAGTTTCATTCAAATCAAAAATAGTGTCTCCGCAATCGTTGGTCATCAGATGTTCCAGGTGAATTGTTATCATCATCTACAGGCTGAACAGATGATTCAGTCTCCATAGTACTTTTACACTCATGTACTATATACTCCTTATCATCATCTGACCTACTGCTTTTACAAAAACTATTTTCTAAGAAAGTTACATTCCTAGCTTTCACACAGGTAGAAGGGCATGATGGATCAATCAGGCGATACCCTTTACTATCCTCACAGTATCCAACAAATATATACGGTTTAGCTCTGGCATCTAATTTCTTAATTTTTTCAGAATGAGCATATGCTAAACACCCAAACACTCTTAAATGGCTTATATTCACCTTTTTATTTGTCCATTTTTCTTCAGGTGTGATGCCCATAACAGCTTTCGTTGGTAATCTGTTCTTCAGGTAGACAGCTGTGTTAACAGCTTCCGCCCAGAAACGCTTGTCCAGTCCAGAATCCTGCAGCATACACCGCACTTTGTCCATTATGGTCCGGTTAGCTCGTTCCGCCACGCCGTTCTGCGGACTGCAGTATGGAATCGTCGTTTGGTGCCTAATTCCATGTGCCTTGAGAAATTCCTGGAATTTACCATTAACATACTCAGTGCCGTTATCACTCCTGAGAACTTTAATTTTTTTATCAGTCTCATTTTTCACTAAACTTTTAAACTGTTTAAATTTCTCGAACGTCTCGTCCTTTGATTTCAAGAAATAAACAAAAGTTTTCCTAATGAAATCATCAATAAAGGTAAGAAAGTATCGGATACCACTAAACGAATTTTCTGGCATAGGACCGCATATGTCTGTGTGTACTAAACCCAAAACTTCGGTACATCTACTCACAGACTTCTTAGGGTAAGGTAATTTGGTTTGTTTACCCTGTATACAAACTACGCACGGACTAAAACTATTATTATCAAAAGAAATGCCAGTAACCATACCTTTTTGCATAACATTCAAACTCCTTGCATTGAGGTGTCCTAGCCGCTGATGCCACAACCCTTGTAAAACTCTGCCGTTTCCAGTCTGCTGCACAGACTGCTCACTACTACCAGAATCAACACACCGAGGCTCCATGACACCATCTGATGCTACATTACAACATAACCTAACAGTATCTAGTTGATAAACACCATTTATGTATGTAGCTGTGGCTACAACCTCATTTTCATCAAGAATTTTACAGGATTTTGAATCAAAGGTAACTTTATAACCTTTTATAGTCAATTCACTTACTGACAATAAGTTACATGACAGATCTGGCACGTAATATACATTGCTTATGGTTTTCACATGGTCCCTTAAAGCTACACGCACACTTCCGGTTTCTGCAGTTGACAGTTTCGAACCATTGGCAGTGTTCACGAAAAGAGATTTTGTTGTCACAAATTCACACATTATGTTCTTCTTTCTACACATATGATTTGTGGCTCCGGAGTCAATGTACCATACTTCACTATCCAAATTCACCGATAACGCCGTCAACAATGCCTTCAAACAACCTTCCTTGTCGTCTGACTTCTGGGTATTGTTGATGTTATTTTTCGGGCAATTTTTCTTTGTATGTCCAGGCTTCTTGCATTTCAAACACTTGAATGTTTTCTTTGCAGCCAAAGCCGTGACAGACTCCGCCTTGTCATCTCTCCGTTGGTACTCCTGCAGCTTAGATTTCACTATCTCACTTGCTAGAGTGACATTTGAGTTTTCCAAGGCCATGATCAATGGGTCATAGTCAGATGCCAACCCATTTAGCATCAAAATAGCAATGAACTCATCCTCCAAAGGTGAACCAATGTTATTCAGCTTTTGCGCATGCTCTACTATTTTCATTATGTAGCTTTCCATGTTTGTGCTCTCGCTCAGTTTGATAGAAAACAATGACATCATAAGCCCAAGCCTCCTGCTTAAACCCTTATCCTCAAAAGCGCGTTGCAAGTTGTTCCAAGCTTCAAATGGTGATTTAACATTGCGAATATGCGGAAAAGCTGATGAATGTACTGACAAGCAAATTTTTGCTAAAGCCTTTTGATTTTTCTTTGCATCTTTGCTACCTTCCTCAAACTCGATGCACTCGTACAAATCTTCATGCATGAGAAGCATTTTCATGGTAAACTTCCAATTATTGTAATCATCTGTTCCTTTTAGTTTTTCTATTGGAATTGACGTTTGAATCGCTCCCGACATTTTAAACTCCAAAAAATGTTTTTCGTATCGACTTTTTGCTTGAGTTTATACAGCAAAACGCTCTGGGCCCATAACCAGATGGTTTGGAGGCGAAGAACAGAAGATTGCTTGAATTTTCAACGATTTATTCTGAGACACAGTGCACATTACAAGATCACAAGAACGAGAGTGACGTCATATCCAAAGACGTATAACCACAGACAGTTACTATATAGTTTACAATCTCAACAGGGTGAGTACTCGGTCAACTGGTCAAGTGCTTGGGCGAGTGCTCAGTCAAGTGCTCGTAAAAGTGCTTGTTCAAGTGCTCGTACAATTGCTTGTACAAGTTCTCGAACAAGTGCTCGGACAAGTGCTCGGACAAATGCTCGGACAAGTGCTCCGACAAGTGCTCGGACAAGTGCACAAGTGCTCGGACAAGTGCTCGGACAAGTGCACGCACCAGTGCTCCGACCAGCGCTCAATTGCCCGGTCATACAAGTGCTCGGGCGAGTACTCGGTCAAGTGCTAGGACTAATGCTCGGACTAGTGCTCGGCCGAGTGCTTGGTCGAGTGCTCAGTCACGTGTTCGGTCGAGTGCTCGGTCAAGTGCTCGGTCGAGTGCTCGGTCGAGTGCTCGGTCGAGTGCTCGGTCGAGTGCTCGGTCGAGTGCTCGGTCGAGTGCTCGGTCGAGTGCTTGGTCGAGTGCTCGGTCGAGTGCTTGGTCGAGTGCTCGGTCAAGTGCTCGGACAAGTGCTCAGTCAAGTGCTCGGACAAGCGCACAAGTGCTCGGACAAGTGTTCGGACAAGCGCACAAGTGCTCGGACAAGCGCACAAGTACTCGGACAAGTGCTCGGACTAGTGCTCCGACAAGTGCCCGGACTAGTGCTCCGATAAGTGCTCGGACTAGTGCTCGGACTAGTGCTCGGACTAGTGCTCGGACTATTGCTCCGACCAGCGCTCAGTTGCCCGGTAATACAAGTGCTAGGGCGAGTACTCGGTCGAGTGCTCGGTCGAGTGCTCGGTCGAGTGCTCGGTCAAGTGCTTGGTCGAGTGCTCGGCCAAGTGCTCGGTCGAGTGCTCGGTTGCTCAGCCAAGTGCTCGGTCGAGTGCTCGGTCGAGTGCTCGGTCGAGTGCTTGGTTGAGTGCTCGGTCGAATGCTCGGTCAAGTGCTTGGGTGAGTACTCGGTCAACTGGTCAAGTGCTCGGGCGAGTGCTCAGTCAAGTGCTCGTAAAAGTGCTTGTTCAAGTGCTCGTACAATTGCTTGTTCAAGTGCTCGTACAATTGCTTGTACAAGTTCTCGAACAAGTGCTCGGACAAGTGCTCCTACAAGTGCTCGGACAAGCGCACAAGTGCTCGGACAAGCGCACAAGTGCTCGGACAAGCGCACAAATGCTCGGACAAGCGCACAAGTGCTCGGACAAGCGCACAAGTGCTCGGACAAGCGCACAAGTGCTCGGACAAGCGCACAAGTGCTCGAACAAGCGCACAAGTGCTCGGACAAGTGCGCGGTCAAGTGCTCGGACAAGTGCACGCACAAGTGCTCCGACCAGCGCTCAATGGCCCGGTCATACAAGTGCTCGGGCAAGTACTCGGTCAAGTGCTCGGACTAATGCTCGGACTAGTGCTCGGTCTAGTGCTCGGACTAATGCTCGGACTAGTGCTCGGTCTAGTGCTCGGTCGAGTGCTCCGTCAAGTGCTCGGTCGAGTGCTCGGTCAAGTGCTCGGACAAGCGCACAAGTGCTCGGTCGAGTGCTCGGTTGAGTGCTCGGTTGAGTGCTCGGTCAAGTGCTCGGTTGAGTGCTCGGTCGAGTGCTCGGTCAAGTGCTCGGTCAAGTGCTCGGACAAGCGCACAAGTGCTCGGACAAGCGCACAAGTGCGCGTTCAACTGCTCGGACAAGTGCACGCACAAGTGCTCCGACCAGCGCTCAATGGCCCAGTCATACAAGTGCTCGGGCGAGTACTTGGTCAAGTGCTCGGACTAATGCTCGGACTAGTGCTCGGTCGAGTGCTCGGTCGAGTGCTCGGTCTAGTGCTCGGTCGAGTGCTCCGTCAAGTGCTCGGTCGTGTGCTCGGTCGTGTGCTCGGTCGAATGCTCGGTCAAGTGCTTGGGTGAGTACTCGGTCAACTGGTCAAGTGCTCGGGCGAGTGCTCCGACAAGTGCTCGGACAAGTGCACGCACAAGTGCTCCGACCAGCGCTCAATTGCCCGGTCATACAAGTGCTCGGGCGAGTACTCGGTCGAGTGCTCGGTCAAGTGCTCAGACTAGTGCTCGGACTAGTGCTCGGTCGAGTGCTCGGTCGAATGCTCGGTCAAGTGCTTGGGTGAGTACTCGGTCAACTGGTCAAGTGCTCGGGCGAGTGCTCAGTCAAGTGCTCGTAAAAGTGCTTGTTCAAGTGCTCGTACAATTGCTTGTACAAGTTCTCGAACAAGTGCTCGCCCCTGGACAAGTCCTGGCCAAAATATGGTATATTTTTGATCAAAATTGTAAAAGTTAACGCAGCAACCCTATGAAAACCTCTTTGCTTCGAGTATTATTTTTATAATCCGTAAAAGCGAAGAGAAGTTTAATTTATACTGGATTTAAAATGTTAATCAAATTTTGAATATTGATAATTTGAAATCTATTTTATCGTACCTACATAATTAGGTACGATAAGGGCAGTTACATGGTAAAAGCAATAAATAAAATAGGCCGATATCCTCGTGCTCATGCACGATTTTATCTTACTTAACACTTTTTTCTATATAAGTACTTGTGTTTTAACTTTCAGCCTGTGCTCAACTTTTATAGGACTATATAGTCCTATGAATACTATAGTGTTCATTAACTTTATGAACAGATTCAGGAGTTTTTTTCAATCTGTTTTTACTATATTATTCTATGTTATTCTTCTTTTCGGTCTATAACAAACCTAAATAGTCTCGGCCCAAAATTCAGCCACGCGAATTGCACTGTTTGTGGCACTCATTAGATCTGCCTGCCTGCAGTTATCTGGGCATGCAGGGCACGACGTCAAATACTCCATTGTTTGGGGAACTACGCCACACTTAAACTCCAATTTGGAACCATCTGAGGATGTTATCACCATTATATTATTATCTTATTGAGAGGTGTTAAACTTAACACCAAATATATTTTAAATCAACGGTTTAAATATATGTACAATTGTACACATTAATTCTTTAAATAATTAATTGATAGAAACCAGTTCGGTATACGATTCAAAACCCTTTCGATTTACAGTTACCATAACTGACAAGTAATCGTTAATAGTTATAATAAGAAAAATAAAAGTATTTTATAAAATAAGGTTTTCTGTACCTTATACTTGAAATTGTCTTTTTTGTACCTAGTTTCTGCTACTTACACGAAACTTGCAATGACAGTGTTTCGGGAAGTATCAATTATAATAAATACATACACCTACCTACGTTATTTTTTCTTATGAAGCCATGTCTTCAGTCTAGATGACAATGATTCATAGGTGTGCCTGTTTTTAAGTTTAATGCAAGTTAAGTCTTAATAAAGCTGCCGCAATCACCAGATAAGAATAAACAATAATGTTTGATGGGTGAAATCTGTGAATTCTTAGATGGTGGATAATCAAAATTTTGACTTTTGCATAATCAAAATTTTTGTTTTTGCCTCCACAGTACACTGGAGATGTCCTTGTGAGGATGGTGAAAATTATTTATTGGCATTGTTTAAGATCGCCTATAATAAAATATACATTAAAAAGTTTTATATATGTTGGATGAAATAAAATGAAAAATGTGAACGTCAGCGAATTTTGCAAAAACAAAATTATTATAAGTCATAGCTTACGTGAAACTTCTGGTATATTTTGTACTAAATTATTTACAATTGAAAGTTTATTAACCGCGATATACTTTCGTGGCTATATAAAATTACAGCATTTTTTTTTCTCTATAAACCAAACAGGCAGTTTTTTTAAGTAAACACACAACAAAAGAACGAGAAATTAAAATGTTAAAAAGTTGTGACAATAGAATACTATTGCTGGTATTGACAATAGAATACATATAAAACTTGCTGAAATTACCGTTATCGATACAGTTTAGATAAATATACTAAACATGTTTTCTACTGCAATCCAAAACTTATTAAATAAGCTTATCCAGCCTAAAATAATAATTTTAACTTAAAGAATAAATACAAAATGTAACAAGTACATTTTTACATCTTTGTAATGTTTTCCGGTTATTTGTGTAACTATCTTCAACGGTTCCCACTTTTTCCAATTATTATGAACTTCATATTATTATTTCGAAATTATGACTTATTATGTAATAAGTCTTAAAAAAATGCTGCTCAAGCTACTACCGTTTTCATACCTGACGTAGGGTCTGTTATGAAATCAGAATTTATCTATATTTTATTTCTTATAAGTGAACCTGAAACTTATATTTTCAAATATTGTCTCAAATATTTACTTATTCATTCGTATAAGGAACGAACAAATGCATATCGTCAGTGCTGGATATAAAATTCCTATCACTGGTCGATAATACCAAGTTTCAGTTCACGTCTAGCTTTAAACAGTGGGGGAATATTATCGATCAGGAGTATAGATTCGTTGGTTTGTTCACGGCTCATCCCCATTGCGGGTATACCTATAGTTATTCGGGTTTATTTTGTGTTACATTTTTTGTCAAATTGCCTAAAAATGCATTTCAGATGTTCAACGTGAATTGTTCGAGCAGTACACATGAAAGATGTACAGGTTAAAACCATGTTTGTTAAAATACGATAGGTACTTAGTGTAATTAAGGTACCAGAATATCGTATTAGATTACCATCTTAGCAGTTCTTTGGACTTAGAACAGATTTTCCAAATAGCTAAAAGGATGGAAATGTCAAACAGGTTCCCGTATGAAATTTTCAAGTATATATCAATAGATTATTAATTAATTACTAAAGTAATTCATATCCGGTTATGTAAGACGTCTAGAAAAAGCATACTTAAACGATGGCTGCATATACCTTTCATAAAACACTATCGTCTATCGCTACACTTATGCTAAGTGTAAACTCATCACCCAGAACCTAACGTCAAGTTCAACTAACAATCAGACTAACAATCACATTTATAAAATTGAACAAGATTTAATTTTATTTTCATATTATTTATTTGATAACCTTCTAGGAAGTGTTATTTTTTAATAATTTATTGTGTACACAAAATGGGCATAATATAAAAGCTTACCATCAAATATACGCAAGGGGTGCAACTTGTTTCTAAAAGAAATTTCTTCCAGGAATAAATTTCTGTTAATTGAATTGCAGTTATAAATTCTATCAGATTATATTTTATTACAATAATTCTCATGCCTTTTACCTACAACATTGTTAGTCTCTCTAAACATCTACATGTTAACCAATTAAATCTAGAAGACATTTTCAAGGAAGGATAATTAGATGATCAAACGAACTTACCTCGAGTGAAGTTCGATCTTAATTATCCTTCCTTGTCGGAGAGATTTAAGGTCCCTCCCTGCCCTAGAGTAGACAATACTAGGATGCTAGTATTAAAACCCCTAATACCAATGTTGTAGGATGTAGGTTGCCTTTTTTATTCTCTAAAATGAATGAGGCTTGGACCGTGCAATGGCGCCGAGGTGGGAGAGTACCTAGCTGTCTCTTTTTCTCTTATGGCGCTAAACTACGTGCGAGTGGGTCAAACGTAGACGAGGACTACTACATGTTAACCAATTAAATCTCTCCGACAAAAAAGGATAATATAGATCGAACTTCACTTGAGGTAAGTTCGTTTGATCATCTTAGTATTTTGCATTTTTAAAATGGAAAATATGTCTTGAAAAGTATTTCAAATAAAATACAAAATGCTTTTTTAAAAAAGGTATTTAAATGCAAAATACAAAATAGGTATTTTGCATTTTGTATTTGCATTTTAAATACAAGTATTTCAAATAAGTCGCATCTCTGTATATGTATCAATATTTACCCGCAATGATCTTGCCCTTCGCGCCGGCTGTGTCCGACTTGGGCGGGCCCCCACCGGATGGCGGTGCACTCCCTTTTTTGGCTTCAGGCTTTTTTTGCGCAGGTTTCTTACCCATATCACACTTAGACTGCATACAGCTGTTGCTTGTTGACAACTAAAGAAAATTATTGCAATCGTCAGACTAGTTTCAAACTTGAAAACTACCAACACAACTTTTTAGTACATCTTACATCATCTCTTATCACATACCACTTATCACAGTTATTTCCTCGTCACAAAAAATATAACGTTGAAACTATTCTAAAACGGTAATCAATTTAAAAAAAAACCAGACGTGTGCTCTATACAGAGTCCCGGCAACCAACCTACTGTACTTATGACAATTAAAAACCCCCTGACACAAAAAATAAACTCTAAAAACTAACAAATAATATTTTAAACCTATTATAATTATTATCGTCACATATATTATGTAAATTCAAATATTTTTATTTTCCACGCGTCGTCGCGTCGGGGGACCGCTAAAGTTTATAAAGTATTTTTTCAACAACAGCTAATTAATTATTAAGAATTACATTTAGGTACTAGCGATCTTTAATTTCATGCATAGTCTACGCACTACGTAATGCCGCGCGCGGCGAGCTCGGTGTGCGGTATGCGGCGCGGGGGAGGCGTCACCAAGTGCGGCGACCCGAACGGGCATACACGTGAGGGCAGACGTCGTTGACGGTTGTGTCGATTTTGCGAATTTTTCGGAGTAAATTATTTTGTTGCAATCTGCAACTACACCTGTTTTTCTCACTTAGCGGTCCCCCGACGCGACGACGCTTGGAAAATAAAAATATTTGAACTTACATAATATATGTGACGATAATAATTATAATAGGTTTAAAATATTAATTGTTAGTTTTTAGAGTTTATTTTTTGTGTCAGGGGGTTTTTAAAATTTTAATTTTACTTTTATTTTGTCCTTTTTAAAGTAGGTATAAATATTAGGAAGGTATTTATAATGATTAGTTAGTTGAGTTAGTAACGATAGGACATATGGAAGGTAGTCCGATCCCCTCACCAACTATTAAAGAGCTGATGATCTTCAAACGGCTGATCAGGTCATGGTTACCTTACCATATACTTTCAATATCATTGAAGTAACATGGTACCAAATTTCGAATCGATAGGACATATGGAAGGTAGTCAGATCCCCTCATCAACTATTAAAGAACTGATGATCTTCAAACGGCTGACCAGCTCACGCTTGCCTTACCATGTTCTTTAAATATCGTTGAAGTAACACGGTACCAAATTTCGAATCGATCGGACATAAGGAAGTTTGTCAGATCTCCTCATCAACTAGAAAAGAGCTGATGATCTTCAAACGGCTGAACAGATTTTCATGAAACATGGCTAAGAACACGCGGGATAAAATTATATATGACACAAAAAAACAAAACGAAAATCGGTTCATCCGTTTGGGAGCTACGATACCACAGACAGATACACAGATACACAGACACGTTAAACTTATAACACCCCTCTTTTTGCGTCGGGGGTTAAAAATAGTTTTGAAGCATCCTTTTACATAAACAGCTAGACTCTCACCTTCCTATACGGCACAACCCTCATAGTCAACTTGATTCGGTCGAACAGCGTGCTTTTGGTCCGGCCGTCAACGTCACCGATGGTCTTCACGTGGAGAGGCGTCGAGTTCACCTCAGGAAGGGCGGCGGCTACGTCTGGGGTGCTGACTTTGGCCGACTTCTGTGCGGTAATGCCATCCTAGAGAGCGTAAGGAATGACATCAAAATACCCGTTTTTTTTGTCTGGTTCTGGATATGCGACCGACTGTCTTTGCGCCTTCAAACGAATAGGGCTGACCCAAATAAAGGGATAAGGCATTGATTGTAAAAGAAGAGTACCTATCCGTTAAAAAAATGGTCGATTAAAATCACGCCTCAGTACTTCATTATTTAGGAGAGTACTAATTTGGTACTATTGTAAATCGGAGCTAACGCTGTCGTTAAGAAAAATCATTGCGTTCGACGTCTGCCAATGGTGGCAATGAATAATTTGATAACCCTATACAAAAGCGCAATTGGTCCATATAGAAATCACTTAATAAAGTGATGTCGAGCGTTGACAAGTGTGGAAGGAAGGTAGTCGGGCTTCTTTGGTAACGACGAATGTGAGCTTAGCAATCCATGACACGTAGAACTTGCTGTCGTGCTCTACCTCCCTTTCGTGTACTCAGGATCATCTTTTAGAAGCCAACCAAAGTACTATTGATGTAGCCACGTTTAGGACAAAGTGCTTGGAATATTTTAGTATGAAGCTAAACTGAAAATTTTGCCACTGACACGAAAAAAATACGAATTGCACACACAAATACACACACACACACACACACACACACACATACACACACACAACTGTTAATATAGTAATAGGGATAGGCAACGGCCAGTGTTTCTGTAGTGATAGTGGGTAATTTCGGTAGTGTCTGGAGATTGGTAACTTAGAATTCTTTGCTAATATAACCTTGTAATCAGTATGGGATTTCGGATGCAACGGGTGCTTCGGTTGCGTATAATGTTCCGGATCCCAGTAAGGCTGGGGTTCCCACTGCGGGTCCGGCGTCTGCTGGGGCTCATCCTGCTCATCCTTCTTCTGCGGGGAACTTTTGATGCCAGGGACGAACTCGCGAGTCGGCAGATCTGCCAGACAGCGAGTGTTCGCGTAGTATGCTGTGGGACAGGAACAATGAGGTAGCTATCGGGTTTTAGCGTTTCAAAACACTTTTTTGGTATGCCGTAAGACTTTTTTAATCGATATTTGGTAATCCCTTGGCATTACCTCACCTAGTGGTAAGTGGTAATGATGCCGAAGATGGAAGCGGGCTTACCTTGTTTCCCCAACACAGTGGGGAACTGGCTATCTTATTCTCCTTGCCGGAACACATCAGTGCTATTAACATTGATATTAAAATTTGGCGACAAGACTTTAATAAGATGGTGAGGTGGTAATTAGCCATGCGAGCTCTGAAATGCCCTACCACCAATCAAACCGAGCAGTGGCGTAGCTAGGTACCCAAGGGCCCTGGTGCAAAAAATTGGGGCCCTATTTAACCAAACAGATTAGGTGTTATCAAGTAAAAATATAGGGTGACTTTAATTAGTTCTTGATGCGAAAGGCTATGCATGTGCTCATGACAACAAACAACTTTCCCTAAGGAACCCACAGTCATTCTTCTATTCCCTTTAAACCTAACTCGTTAAATCTGAGAGCGAATCCGTCAAGTTGGAAACACTACACAAAGAACAGGAACAATTTAGGAGAATTCCTTATAAATTTCGAATTTATTTCAACTGAGTTGCCATGAATAAGATCGTGTTGCAACCTGCTATTTTTATATTCTGAAGGTGAGGAGAGAAATTTTTGCAACTTCAGTTTAAGGTTTGATGGTCAGGGTCCGAGGGCCCCTTGAGCTTGAGGGCTCCGGTGCAACGCGCCGCCTACCCCTCCGATAGCTACACCCCTGAAACCGAGTCCTACAAAGTTGGACCTCGCCGGAAATCGAACCTGCAACCTCCCGATGTGAAAACTTATGTTATTTACAGACTTGGAGGCTTAGCTTAGCTTCTAACTTCTACGCCGCCGCCGAGGGTGGTGGGTTCGATCCACACACACCCAGGACAATAATTTATGTGATAAGCATAGGTCACTAGTCCTGGGTGTATATGCCTTGCCCCAGTTAAGTCCAAAAGCTATTTTAAAGGCGTATTATCATAGAAAAACAAGTATTAAAGTTATACAGGGTTACTAATAATTCGATACATTTCTTTGAGGACGTGATAGTAGAGGTGGAAACTAATCGATTTAACCCTACATTATTTAATGCAAATGTTAACCATTTTCGAGATATTTTGAATTTTCAATATTTGAATAAAATTCAAAATTTTCAAATTAAGACTTCATTTAAAAAAACTACACCATGTATTATTTTTTTCCTCTTATCCTTAAGGCCACATTACTGCTCATAATTATGAACCATATATATGTCAGAATTCGTTGTTAAATTAAAAGCTGTACATAAAAAACTCTAAACTCTACCAAAACAAAAAGAGAATCTTTAAAAAAAGTGTGATTTTCCCAAAAAAATCATTATACAAATGATTGTAAAAAATATCTAAAAAACTTCCTCATTTTATTAGCTATCCGACGACATAAAATGTTTCCTGAAAAACTCTAATAATTAAAATAAATCCTTTTAGATTAGACAAGGTTGGAAATGAAATAAAATTCCTGAAGTGAAAATTGTTATTAATTTTTTTTTGTTTTGGGTTTTGAGGTTGAAATAATAAGTAGGTATTTTAAAATTATTATTTATTAATTTTAGAGGTCTTGTTCGAACTGAGCATCCTATTTCTAATACACGCACGCAATCTGCTCCATAGTTCAGTCAACTTGATGACCCTTGACGTGGCTGTATTTTTAACTTGATTGGCCGCGACAATTATCCGCTGCCGTAGGTCTCCCTGAGAGGATACGGGGCCTCTTATGTTATCGTATACCACCAACGATTTCATATGCCCTAGATGTAATAATCTGGCGGCGCTAAATCTGGTGATCTCGCGGGCCACGGAATGGGGCCGCTTCTGCCAATCCAGCGATTTGAGAAATTTCTATCGAGCCACTCCCGCACGGACCTTCTAAAATGAGCCGGACATTTCTCTTCTCTTCTTCTTTGGCACAATTTAACCGTCCTATCCACAAGGTATAGGCGGCGGTTTCTTGGTGTTGAACTTAGCATCACCGTCGGTCACGTGTAGAGCAATTTAGATTTACACCTACGGACGTGTGCAACGCGACCATAATACACATCTAGAAGTCAGATGTGCAGGTTTCCTCAAAACGTTTTCCTTCACCGTTAAAGTAGTCGGTATGAAAATGCGCGTAAGTTTCGAAAATCTCATTGGTGCACTGGCCAGGATATAAACCCAAGACCTCTGGTTAGAAGGATGGAGTCACTAACCACAGCGCAACCGACGCTCTTACGATAACATAAGAGGCTCCGTTTCCTCTCAGGAAGATCTACGGCAGCGGATAATTGACGCGGCCAATCAAGTTCAAAATACAGCCACGTCAAGGGTTATCAAGACTGAACTGAGGAGAAGATTGCGTGCGTGTATTAGAAATAGGGGTGCTCAGTTCGAACAAGACCTTCAAAATTAATATAGAATAATTTTAAAATACCTACTTATTATTTCAACCTCAAAACCAACACACTTAATAACAAATTTTACTTCCGGAATTTTATTAAATTTCCAACCTTATCTAATCTAAAAGGATTTATTTTAATTATTAGAGAGTTTTTCAAGAAACATTTTATGTCGTCGGATAGCTAATAAAATGAGGAAGTTTTTAGATATTTTTTACAAACATTTGTATAATGTTTTTTTTTAGAAAATCGTACTTATTTTTAAAGATTCTCGTTTTGTTTTGGTAGAGTTTGGAGTTTTTTATGTACAGCTTTTAATTTAACAACGAATTCTGATATTTCTATAATTCATAATTATGAGCACTAATGTGGCCTTAAGTATAAGAGAAATAAAATTGAATTCATGGTGTAGTTTTTTTAAATGAAGGCAATTTGAAAATTTGGAATTTTATTCAAATATTGAAAATTCAAAATATCTCGAAAACGGTTAACATTTACATCACACAATGTAGGGTTAAATCGATTAGTTTCCACCTCTACTATCACGTCCTTAAAGGAATGTATCGATTTACCAGTAACCCAGGTATAAAGGTCTCGAAAATCAGACGATTTCTTGTTTGTTTATTAGTAGTAGGGATTCGTGGGTTCTGGCTCACCCAAATCCTGGTCTGAGCCACCCCTATTTTTCTGGATCACGGGCATCGGCCAGCTAAAAAAAAAAAAAAAAAAGTGAAACACCCCATCTAAATCGATTGCGCTGGGTCCCAGAACGATAGCTGACACCGTTTCCGAGATAGATTTCGCAATAACTTTCGTCTAGATGATTTACTAATCACGTCTAATGACAGGTCGAACCCTCATTAGCATTTTTCGATCCCTTCATCACTAATTGATTGGTGTTGCGATTCTCTTAATCACCTCGGTCGTCTTAATTACCTCAGCTGTCTTAATCACCTCGATCGTAAATAATTGGCCTTGCTACTTTCACCTGTTATCCTTAAACTAGCTTTCGCCCGCGACTTCGTCTGCATAGACTAGTAGAAATAAAATACGAAAAAGTGATCTATGTGTTAGCCGAGTGCTTTATCTATATGCCCACCAAACATCCAAATTTGTTCTGTAGTTTCACTATGAAAGTGTAACAAACAAACATCCATACTTTGCATATATAATATTAGTGAGATAGTAGGTTCATATGTAAGCTTGACTGACGCATCCATACCTTGTCTGTAATACAGTTACTGCATACGAGTATGCGTTGAATTAGCAATGGTTCTGTTTCATCATTTTGTCGTGAATAACGCTTATTTTCTTTGCCTTACTTACTGCTGAAACTTCAGGATGAACTCATGCTGTTTGCGAAATTGTTCCATAGCTACATAGTCGTAGGATCAGCTACATTAGTAGGACAACATTCCAGAACAGTTAATATAATGTTATTTATTCCTCATCATACTGGTTTTATCATTAAAGAAACTAAAGTTTTTAAGCGTTGTGATTTAGTTATAGATGTTGCGGAATAAACTCATTTATTAATGGATAACGATCAACTTTGGTATAAAGCACCTTCGGTACTACGCTGTCTTCACAGTTCGTGCTGAGGATCTCAACGTAGAGATACAGTGCCTTGTGTTTCTCAGTACTCAGTGAAGTGAGTGTTTGTGTGTGAATTATCAACTTATCATAAGAACCATGGATGTAAGTTATTATTCTTTATTTTTCATTTCCTATTTCATTGTATGTTACCTACTGCTTCAGGTTCATATTATATTTGTACTTACCTACCTACCTAGCTTCCACGCACCTAAAACGACGTGGAATATTTCACATTAGTCATTTTGTGACCATTGTATTTTAATTGTTATAGGTTACGTGCTGCTTGAAGAACGGAGTTGATGTAGATGTGGAGGAAAATACGTACAAGCAATACTATTTTCCTCTCTCCGATGACGAGGGATCATTCAATAAATACCATAACAAACGACCCAATGACTCGATCGACGAGTTCTTCGAAGAACCTAAAAAGAAAAAATCGAAGTGCTCATCAACCGTTGGCCGATCAACAAAGGATGGAATGTCATACATATCCACTAATTCAGATGACGGGGCCGGAGCGACGCATATAATAAAAATTGAAGTCTACGACTCTAAGAAGTTGACGAACATTGCCCCAGAACAGCATTGGAAACACGCAGATGTTCGCATCAAATACTACGCTACAGCACACAACAAACATCTCGAGCAAACTCGTGGTGTAATCTACGCCATAACAAAAGAAATATCAAATTCTCATGACTCTAAAACATTCTTTTATAAGAGTAGTCAATAAAAGCATGTTACAATGTATTTCTTGTGTTTCATTTAATTATCCTGTGTAGTTATGAGGAAAAATAAAAAGCAAAAATTATTGTTATATTTTTCTTTATTTTATTACAAATATTTTATATTACCAATATAATTTCATTAATAGTTAAAAAACATGTGAAACATTTGTTTTAACAAAATATCATTACTAATTGTATTATCATCGCTTAAATCAGCTTGCCAAAGTTCATTCAAATTAGATAAAACGTATCTGTTTCTGGGAAATCTTCGTTGAATCGGTTTGTGTAAAATGTAAGTTTCTTGCGCCTCCAACCATTTTTTTACTTCTTCCTTGGTCATTTGATTTTTCATTGCTTCCGATAATTTGTTAAGGCTGCTATAACCAGCTGGATCATGTATATCATAGTAGATATTATGTATTTCTAGTAAGGGGTCCATTTCTCCCAATCAATCTTCTTCTTTTTAATTTTACCACCACTTTTTATTTTTCCCGAATGCGGAGTTGAAATATCGGGTGTATTGTTAGTGGATTCCTTCTGAATACTGTGAGGATTATTCAGAGCATTGTCATTAATATACTCCACTCTTCTTCGATTTCTGATGTAGCTTAAAGGTACTTGCAACTCTTTTAGAGCTGTTGCAAATTCTTGCCAACCATGAGGTGTACTATTTTTTAAAGGTCGTATGACATCATTGAGTAAGTCAACAATATTAGTTTTAGGAATCTCCTTATTATTGATAAAAACGACACCTCGTTCATTCCAGTTAATTTTATCTTTACTTTTTAAAAGTATATTTAACAAAAGCTCACCCCTTGTAGTATTCGATTTCGGTAAAAATTGAAGTAACTGTGATTTAGTGTAAAAATCATTATCATTAATAATCTCGTCTTTTTTTGCTAACGTCTGTTTGATGTCTGGAAATAGTTCTTTGTTGACATCAGTTTTATCACTATAAACTTCACCATATGAGACTAAGGGAATCTCCAAAGGTTTTCTGTCTTTCCCAATGAAATATAAATATCGCTGTAAAGTTTGTAAATAGAGAGACCATTTTTCTCTGTCTTCCAATTTTGTATTTAAAACTATATGCATTTCTTCATCCAGACGTGTTAAATTGTTTGCAGTTGTATTATTATTTTCATTCCTGAGTTTCTCTATTACCTCAGGTTCTATCAAGATAATTTTTTTCGCATTATCCATTTTGTATTACGTTATTTAGCGATAGAACCTAGCAATGTACTCAATACTGATCCAAGTATAATAGGTAGAAACGCACCACCTTTCTGTATAATAATACTTTTTCTTAGTTTATTTTTTCCCTTAGCTACAAGCTTTCTCAGAGTATGTTTACATCTATTTAACTTTGCTTTTTCCTTATCTTGCATAGGGATTTTACCTTTCAAAACGTTATAAATGCACTCAAATAGAAAATTGATTTCTTCTTCATCACAAGATTTTAATAATGCTGTTCGATATTTAGGTTTAAGCAAATGCAATGCTCTCAAAAAATCGCTATGGGTGTTAACGCTGGCCCTCATTGCAATAAAGTGGTGTCTTTCTTAATATTGCTGTTGTATTTATATCCCTTCTTTGATATGTAACATATTGTATACTCATTAGGAAATATATTAGTTTTAAATCGATACATATCATCAGTGTTTTGTTTTAAATCGATCATCAAATATCCATGCGGTTTACTAGTAGCATCTCTGTAAGCATCTTCGACAAATTTCGCGTGAAATGAAGTGAAATTGAAAGTGAAATTTGTCTACCCAAAAAACGTATCTGAGTTTTGTCTCGTGGATTTTTAAAGTAAATTATGTACGAGTAACTAGAGTTAAGTGATATATCACGCTGTCCTTTGCCTTGATGAAATAAATTTTGTGTAATATAAAATACACTTAAATTTCTGTGATGGCTACCTTTCGTAAAGATGTCAACTACACGACCATCAGACTCTCGCATAAGGTCATCAATAATAATCAGATGAGGTTCTCTCCCATCAAACATATTTAAATCTGCAATACCTTGGTAGTACTCAACACCTTCAAAATTATACAACGGTTGCATTTCATCATAGCACCATATTATATTTTTAAATTCCTGGTTACATATTTTTTTCATGTGTTTAAGAAAGTCACAGACAAACTTTGATTTCCCACAACCACTAGGACCAGCAACTATGGTAGTGAATGGGTGCTCAAAATGAAACATGTTAAATCAGGTAAATTGGAAACGTTTACTCACTTGAAAGTTACATTAAAATATGAACTTAAACTAGGAACACAATGCTCTTAAATACTATTCCTATATTTACAAACACAA
The DNA here is from genome assembly GCA_958295455.1 of Coleophora deauratella. NCBI lineage: Eukaryota > Metazoa > Arthropoda > Insecta > Lepidoptera > Coleophoridae > Coleophora > Coleophora deauratella. The sequence continues at coordinate 129,606 of CATQHM010000001.1, forward strand.
AATGATATTAGGATATATACAAATACGTACAACTTAAATAAATTTTTACAAACACTCAATAAACTATCTACCACTTATATAACTTTTAACACCTTATTCTATAATGACCCCAAGCTAAAGTATCAGTAGAGTTGGGTATAATATAACGTTTTGTATCATTGTAAGATAAACAAATTTTATTTATTTTTTGAGTAAATATTACATGTTTTATAGATCTAAATCTGTACATTTCTGCGAGTTTTATATTTCTATCAAATAAACACGACTTGTAGTTACTTAACTTTAAGTTTTTGGTAACACACTTGTTGACACCTTTAGCCTTTGTGATGGTGTTATTTTCAACTTGCATCGCATACATCTTAGAACGTAATCCAACAAATTCAGTAAAAATTTTACCATTGTTTTCATCCTTGAAATATCCTAACTTCTTTTTATTCAGCAATGGAAATCCATACACATTTTTTTCAGGATAATCAGAAGTATCGAAATGATTAGTTAGATCTGGTTTTATTTCTTTGTAGAAGTCTGTACAATAAATTTGATAAACTAAACTATCTGTATCAGTGTATAACAACTTTATGTTATCAAACTTATATTTCATGTAGTTATAATGAAAATCGTACATAAGCGTCTTTGAGATATCTAATATACTGAATCCTAAATAAATTGGTTTGTTATATAGTAACTTAGTTTTATGTAATTGTACTGCAACTAAACTTTCCGAAAATATTGAAAGACTATGAAATTCTGGGCGAGAAATTAGGCTCTGAGCACCTTGAGTCTTTCCACGATTATCCCAGTGTGTTAGCAATTTAACATTTACTAGTTTTTCAATATTTTCCATAGTCTTCCCAAATATAGAATTATTCATTAACTTATAAAAATCTTTTTCAAAATCTGAAGTAGCTAGTGTACGTAAACGAGTATTTAAATCTATATATTTCTGTAACCATGGGCTTTGTTTGAACTTTAAAACTCTATGCACTTTAATAACTTTAAGACCCATTTCTAAGCATTGCAACAGATTTCTGTAGTGTATAACATATTTTTTTTTATCATTAAGATTTGGGACTAACTTTCGTTCCTTAGTCTCACCAATGCATATATTTTCAGGACATAAGGGAAAATCTGAGTGAGAATCATGTAAGCTATCAGGGTATTGAATGTCCACTTCAAGTATATATCCAATATCTGATGTGACTGGTACATTATAATTAATATTAGTCTGTTCCCATTCGAAGTTGGATATAGGTAAATACTGAGACATAGCCCAACCATACAAATTATTTGCGTCAAAAAAAGCTAGATAAGAATCAGGTTCATCAACTTTATAATCTTTCATATAGGCGTTATTAGCTTTCGCATATCTGTTGCTACACTGAGATACGCCACCTCTTATACCAGACTTGATAAAAGCTATTTTATCGAAATCAGTAAGCAACTCAAGTTCCACTCCAGTGCACTTTAACATAGCGTCCCAACTCAAACCTGGAGCTGTATAATAGTGAGCTGGATCTAAGTCATAAGTTTTTAAGCAAACATTCCTAAAGTTCTCAAATATATCACTTAATAGTAACACATCAGTTTTCAAATAAAGATTTGAGTAGTCACGCATGGTGTGACAGTTGAAGTGACTCCAAACCATTTGAGCATGAGCATAATCTTCAGAACTTATTGTTTTTCCAGTAAGTGAACTGAAAAAATTATCTATTGTTGGTAGTGAGGGAGTTCGCAGGGAATCTAATGAAGTCATATACTCATAAGGATACACACCTTTCCTTTTCAACAAATTAAAATCATCATTGCTAGGATATTCTTTTCTAAGTTCGCGGAATTGATCATTATTAAGGTTGGCAGCCAAAGAATCTAAACTGCTTGATAAAAATTTACAAGAGTCGATAAAACGTAAACTTACATGTTTACCACCTATATTCAATATTTTAGAAAATGAAATATATTTCTCTTTATTTTGAGGGATAATCTGTACCTCACCTTCAGCAAAGTTTAAAGCATGCACAATAAAATGTGCATCATAGTTGCTTAAGTTATGCAAAATTATCGGTACGAAAGGGATTTTATGGTACTTATGTGAACATAATTCATGTGAAACCCCGCAAAATGCACCCGTGTGCCAATCATAGTCAATATTTTGTTCTGATTTTAAATCTTTCTCGCAAATGTAACATGTTGTAGAATCATTAATTTTTTTTTTATTTTCTTCAGTAAGTGGGAGTGGACAGCTATGAAAACTATTTTTTCTACAAATAACTTGAAGATCTTCATTCAATTTGCTCATAAAAACTTGGGCAGAGTCTTCACCACAGTATGTTACATATTTAGAAAGTTTATCATCATATGAACATTTAATGTAGTATCCAAAACTGTATACATCATGCCTCTGGACTTTCGTTGTTGATGACATGGTCGGATCGTTTGAACAGGACTCAATAAGTTTTAAAAACGATTCAAAGTCAGCATAAATTACAAATGGAACCCTCATTTTTCTTTCATATTTTTCAAAACATAATTTATTGTTTGGTACTCTCACACCAAACCAGTTTTTTCTAAAAATGTTGGGACTTGGAAGATCAGTACGAATATGAACACAGTCATTAGATTTATGAGTGGTGAGTGCTTCTTTAGTTGTAAAATATAATAAACAACTGTCACAAATGTGAATAGCATCATTGCGAGATTTGACTTGCTTGCTAACTAAACGCGATAGGTTTTTTATATAACAATAATGCCCGTTGGTACCATTATTCACATATAACAAATTAATGTGATTTTGTTTCGGAGACTTGGAGAAATATAATGGACCAATTATTGTATTGCTTTTGCTCTGTGCATTATATTCTAAACCAAAAACGTTTATACTTAAGTTATTCAAACGCTCGACTTTATGCAGATCTGTAAATTTAACTGGAAATGTAATTCCACTAAAATTAAGCTTATTCTCATATCGAGAGTATGACGATACGCGATCAGCATTTTTTGCTGTAGGGTATAATGCAGCGAGCAAAGCCCACTTTAAACACTGGACATCTGCATTTTTCACATTAATAACTGCTTTTTTAACCCTTATGTCATGAGGTAAATCTATATAAGATGAGCCACGTAACGGGTTGAACTTATTTATATTCATATCTAAACTAATTATGCGTTGAACACTCCACCCACTGTCTTTTTTCTCAAATTCACTAATTCTTTGAGAAAGAGTATCTTTTAGTGATTCAGTAAAAATATTTATGTTATCGGATTCGTTAATGATATAATTAGGTGTTTGGAAATCAAAAGAGTTTCTGACATCCTTTGTTTGCTGAATAAAATCAGCATGCAAAATAAAATTCACCTTAAATGTTTTCAGTTGACTAATACTATCATTCAGCAATGTAACTATGCTGTCTCATATGTTATCAATTAATAATTCTGGCGTAACGAGCTCTATGGAACTAGCTGGTGATGTGTTTCTATAGGTAAAAATTCTCTTTCCGAATGCAGTTTCAATCAGTGTAACATTTTGTAAGTTGTGATGCGTTTTGAAAGCATTATTTTTATGTTGATTACTCTTATAATGATTTGCTAAGTACCTTTTTTTAACAAAAATGTTGCATGTTGAACACTCCACCATTTCAGCATCAGCTTCGTTGGAAGACGGCCCAGCTGATATTTCATTACTGCTTGAAGGTGACTCAGCTACACATTGCTTTTTCTCGGGATTGCTAAGGCTATCCACAGCCCGTCGTTTAAAGCCGCGACCGACTTGTAATTGAAATCTATAAAATAATAATAATATTTATTAGTATCTATTATTCAAAAACTTCATTGACACAAAATCATTGAACGAATGAATTATCATACATACGTTTTTTCAATATCCATACAAAGATTGACGAGGTCCGGTCCAACTGAGTCTTGACTATCAAACGAGTACGACGATTCACCATGTTTTTCTTCAACCGATCGCTTGAGGGCTCTATCAACTTGTACTTGAAGACTAACAAACACATAATATTTTAAAAAATATGTATTATAAATTTATATTAGAGACATTTGTCGATAATTAATACATTTTATTTAAAAGTACCTGTTTTCAATCTCTACGCAAAGATCCACGAGATATTTGTCGAAGTATGGATCAAATATCAAGTCCAATTCACTATTTTCTACTATTTCACAAATGTTAATAAGTTCTGTATTTAACTCAGAAGAACACTGCATAGCATCTGCTTCTTCACGTGATAAAAAGAACACACTAACACACTTATTTGTATCCATTTCTGTAAATCATTGGACAGAAGTGGATTTGGACTTCACAAGCTCAAATCCATCACTACTAAATTACAATAGTTCTGTCCAACTTAAATATACCATTGACTAGTTGTTGCTATTACTTAATGACGCGGTTACGAATAAACATGTTTACAAGAAGCTATAACTATCACTCGTGGTAATTTGAGTTGCACTAATAACTTATTGACTACTCTTATAAAAGAATTTTTTAGTGTCATGAGAATTTGATATTTCTTTTGTTATGGCGTAGATTACACCACGAGTTTGCTCGAGATGTTTGTTGTGTGCTGTAGCGTAGTATTTGATGCGAACATCTGCGTGTTTCCAATGCTGTTCTGGGGCAATGTTCGTCAACTTCTTAGAGTCGTAGACTTCAATTTTTATTATATGCGTCGCTCCGGCCCCGTCATCTGAATTAGTGGATATGTATGACATTCCATCCTTTGTTGATCGGCCAACGGTTGATGAGCACTTCGATTTTTTCTTTTTAGGTTCTTCGAAGAACTCGTCGATCGAGTCATTGGGTCGTTTGTTATGGTATTTATTGAATGATCCCTCGTCATCGGAGAGAGGAAAATAGTATTGCTTGTACGTATTTTCCTCCACATCTACATCAACTCCGTTCTTCAAGCAGCACGTAACCTATAACAATTAAAATACAATGGTCACAAAATGACTAATGTGAAATATTCCACGTCGTTTTAGGTGCGTGGAAGCTAGGTAGGTAGGTAAGTACAAATATAATATGAACCTGAAGCAGTAGGTAACATACAATGAAATAGGAAATGAAAAATAAAGAATAATAACTTACATCCATGGTTCTTATGATAAGTTGATAATTCACACACAAACACTCACTTCACTGAGTACTGAGAAACACAAGGCACTGTATCTCTACGTTGAGATCCTCAGCACGAACTGTGAAGACAGCGTAGTACCGAAGGTGCTTTATACCAAAGTTGATCGTTATCCATTAATAAATGAGTTTATTCCGCAACACCTATAACTAAATCACAACGCTTAAAAACTTTAGTTTCTTTAATGATAAAACCAGTATGATGAGGAATAAATAACATTATATTAACTGTTCTGGAATGTTGTCCTACTAATGTAGCTGATCCTACGACTATGTAGCTATGGAACAATTTCGCAAACAGCATGAGTTCATCCTGAAGTTTCAGCAGTAAGTAAGGCAAAGAAAATAAGCGTTATTCACGACAAAATGATGAAACAGAACCATTGCTAATTCAACGCATACTCGTATGCAGTAACTGTATTACAGACAAGGTATGGATGCGTCAGTCAAGCTTACATATGAACCTACTATCTCACTAATATTATATATGCAAAGTATGGATGTTTGTTTGTTACACTTTCATAGTGAAACTACAGAACAAATTTGGATGTTTGGTGGGCATATAGATAAAGCACTCGGCTAACACATAGATCACTTTTTCGTATTTTATTTCTACTAGTCTATGCAGACGAAGTCGCGGGCGAAAGCTAGTTTAAGGATAACAGGTGAAAGTAGCAAGGCCAATTATTTACGATCGAGGTGATTAAGACAGCTGAGGTAATTAAGACGACCGAGGTGATTAAGAGAATCGCAACACCAATCAATTAGTGATGAAGTGATCGAAAAATGCTAATGAGGGTTCGACCTGTCATTAGACGTGATTAGTAAATCATCTAGACGAAAGTTATTGCGAAATCTATCTCGGAAACGGTGTCAGCTATCGTTCTGGGACCCAGCGCAATCGATTTAGATGGGGTGTTTCACTTTTTTTTTTTTTTTTTTTAGCTGGCCGATGCCCGTGATCCAGAAAAATAGGGGTGGCTCAGACCAGGATTTGGGTGAGCCAGAACCCACGAATCCCTACTACTTTTATTATATTTCCATCTTTGGTTCCCACAGCTCAAACGGGTACTCTCTGCCCCAAGTTCAGACGACCGTGGTTCTTCCTAGGATATTATTATGTTGATTTATACGACACTATTTGAAAGCCTCATTGAAAGCATTGTTATCAAACAAAGAAAACATCTCTTAACTCACAGCATGATGAGGAGATTCGCACTGCGAGTGGAAAAACGCAGTACTTATAAAATAGCAATTTTTCAGGAGCAACAAAAAACTGTTTTTCTCTTTGGGTTGAAATCCTTCAAACAACTTTTTTATACAGTTATGTAGAAGAATGTTGCCTGCAATTGCTCTTTTATCTAATTGTGACGTAACTTTCCTGCAGATGCAGTAACTTTAAAAATAGTCGGTTACAGCTTTGCTCTTTTACATGCTAGAACATTATCAAAGATTATGTTAAAATACGTATTTTTTACTAGTAGTTACGTTTTGTGTCATCTGGAGTATGCCTAATTACGTCGTTCTTCACAGTTTAATTCGAACAACATTTGTAAGAAGCACTTTCAGTTACTGCGTTATTCAAAGGAAAAATATTTATTGCCTATGTTGTAATTGCTTTTAAATCTTTATTTTAAGGCAAGAATATTAGATCAGTTGAAATTATTTTTAAATGCCTACTTATTTAGATACCTTATATAGTTTTTAACCTAAGTAAGTTCCATTAAAGAATTATTAAATTACATTTTCTGCAAAATAATGTATATTACAAATTTTTCAAACACTTAGTAAGTATTTGTTAACCCTAAGGTGTAAGCCACATAGAGAAGACGGGAAGAACGTGGCGGAAACGGGGCATGAATGCTTCGATGGCTGCGTGGCAATTTTATTCAAAATGTAAGCAGGAAAACGTCGCTCGTGCAGCTGTCGTAGCGCCCATGCGCTCATCACTCCGTCCTTGCCCTGTCTCTTCTATTTGGTTTGCGCCAAATTGGTTAAGCAATGCCAATTATTACTGTGTCTATTGTATCAATAATAAAGGAATAAATGAACTAAAGGAAATTGTTTACTAATTATAACATTAATGACTCTTTTAAAAATTTACTTGGACAAGTAAGTAAAAAGTGGCCAAGTGCGAGTCGGACTCGCCCATGAAGGGTTCCGTAGCAGCAAGTAACATAATATAAAAGTTCTTGTAGTTCGTTGTAGGTAAATTGCGGTTTACGATTTATGACGTATTAAAAAAAAACTACTAACTAGATCTCGTTCAAACCAATTTTCGGTGGAAGTTTGCATAGTATTGTACATCATATATTTTTTTCAGTTTTATCATTCTCTTATTTTAGAAGTTACAGGGGGGGACACACATTTTACAACTTTGAAAGTGTCTCTCGCGCAAACTATTCAGTTTAGAAAAAAAATGAAATTAGAAACCTCAATATCATTTTTGAAGACCTATCCATAGATACCCCACACGTATGGGTTTGATGAAAAAAAAAAGTATGGGGAACCCCCAAAATGTATTGTTTTTTTTTTCTATTTTTGTGTGCAAATCTTAATGCGGTTCACAGAATACATCTACTTACCAAGTTTCAACAGTATAGTTCTTAAAGTTTCGGAAAAAAGTGGCTGTGACATACGGACGGTCAGACAGACAGACATATATGGCGAATCTCTAAGGGTTCTGTTTTTTGCCATTTGGCTACGGAACCCTAAAAATCAGTGTACTATGAAACAAGCCACGTGATGCAAATAGGGTATTAAAATAGAATAGAAAGTAACAAAAACATTTTACGTATAAAATATTAAAATTAATAATAATAATAATAATAATATCCGGGACAAATCACACACGGTCATCTGGCCCCAAACTAGGATTCCCTGTATCTTGGGAACCAGAGACTGATATACATACACATATACATTTAAATACATACATATATAGATATAATACACCCAGACTCAGAGCAAACAATTCTGCTCATCACAGAAAAGTTTGCCCTGTGTGGGGATCGAACCCACGACTCTCGGATCAGAGGTCAGGATCGCTAACCACTTAGCCACCGAGTCAGCGAATTAAATTTATTCATGCAAAATCAATATATTGTTCAATGATAGGTTAAGAAATTAGTTCTCGTCCTGTTCTGTTTCAGTTGCGCTCGGGCGCAGTTGCCTATAAAACATTTGTTAATGTTCATTTTAAGACCCACTTGTTAGGAACCTTTTCTCGAGTATTAGGTTAGGTCTAGATCCTCCAAGGTCTCAGCTATAAACACGATATCGTCAGGCAAATCGAAGCTGAGTGATGTACTCGCCGTTGATGTTAATTCGGAGTTTCTCCGTCGTCGCTTGAAAACGTCTCTCCGGGCAGCGGTGAAGAATTTCGGAGATATAACGTCTCCCTGTCTCACCCCTCGCTGCAGCCGAATAGGTTTCGAATTCTGTTTTCATATAGGCACACCAATACTTCGATATATCGATAAACGATTTGGCACCGTTATAGTGACTGTAAGACAGCCCAGGTCTCGATCGAATCAAAGGCTTTCTCATAGTCCACAAACGCCAAGCATAGTGGCCGATTATACCTACTCTCTCTGTATAATCTGCCGCAGCGTATGTATGTAGTCTATGGTACTGAAGCCTTTTCGCAAACCGGCTTGTTATGGAGGCTGGAAGACGTCAAACCTGCGTGTGAGACGATTCGTAATGACTCTATTCCTAATGATGGGTCGATAATTCTTTAGCAGGGTCTTCTCTCCCTTTTTGAAGAAGAGCACCCACCACACTGTGCCAAGCTTTAGGTGTTCGTTCCTCGAGCATGACGGAATTAAACAGCCTCTGTGTATGAGTGTTTACGTGTGTGTACGACTGTGTGCGTGTATGTACGAGGGTGTATGTGTGTGTATGAGTGTTTACGTGTGTGTACATGTACACAAGTACACACACGGACACATACGTACACACACGTATACACTGTACATACTCGTACACATACGTACACGGCTCCGGTCCGCTAACATTACGTGCATAGACTCAGATCTTCAATTGTAATTCTTCAGCAGAGTCACCCTTATCACCCTTCTTGAAGAAGAGCACCACCACACTTTATGCCACGCTGTAGGCGTGCGTCCCTCGAGCATGACGGAATTGAATAGCTTCTGAAAAGCTATAAGTACCGGTTCTCCACCTGCTTTCAGAAGTTCAGCCGTAATTCCATCATCACCCGGTGCCTTGTTGTTCTTAAGCTGTTTGAGAGCCATTCTAATCTCGCACAGGCTGACGACTGGGATATCTTCAGCCTAGTGTCGGGTCAATCTGGCTCTTAGGTCTTTAGCCAAATTACTGACAGGTAAGCGTGCGGTAGTCCGTAGAACTTCTCAACCTCTTTCAACAGCTCAGTGTTGGACGACACGAGTAGGTATAAATTGGGGTTTCTGGATCAAAGGAGATCCAGAGAACCCCCAATTTATACTTTGTTTTTAAGACAAATGGTAATAAAATAAATAACCTATAGTTGAGGAGTTTTTTCTGTTGGGAGAGTTTGACCTGGTTGCTGACCAGCTTTCAAAATAAAGGGGTCTGTTTTAAATTAACCGATAAATATAATGCAAAATTAGAACACTTCATTGTGTTGTGATATGGATCATGACCAGTTGTTTTGATAATACTTTACCTTTCATGATACTCGCAATAAGTATTTTAGGAGTTGGGTATGTTTGCAAGTTAGCAAGAATGTACATAGCATAGAATAAACATCATCCATACTCGTATGTGTAAGATGACTACCTATTCTTCTTGTGTAGTGTGAATGTGAGCTAGTATTTTTTATTGAGTATTGGTCTTCTCTTGATAAAAATGTGATTTACTATTGGAAACTCAAGTATTCTACCTAGCTATCATTAGAATATAATCTGTTTTTAAGTATGATCGGTTTTGAAAATGAACAGGTACTAACTATAGTGTCTATAAGTATTTTAACTCATTAAATTAATTTTAAAATTGCATGCGAGATAACAAAACGGCTATAAGTATTTAATCTATTCTTTAACAGTTTGCGATTTAGGATCAGTTTCACATAAGTAAAATAAACACAAAAAGTTTATTTAAAAATTTTATTATTAATACACCATTTTCTTAAACTAATCACATTTTTTAACGCACATATAGTAGTATGATTAATGCAACTAATAATACAGTCAGAGTCAGAGAAATACATATTCAATGTTAACAAACGTGGACAGTTATATGTTTCTAAATCATATATTTTGTCATGATCCAATATTTGTTTTAGCCAAGTAACCTTTTCTGAACCTTTGACAAAAATATTCTTATCCTTTAAATACGGTATGACATATTCCTTATAAGAATAGTATGGCACAGAACCTTCACTCCACAGTATCTTTCGATTTCTTTCAATCCATGCAACTTGACGTCTCTCTGTTCTACTTAATTCATAAAACGGAAATGGTGGCTTCACAAGAAATACTTGAAGTTGTCTATCACATAATATCGCAATCTCCTTTACAATAAAATTATTTGAATCTGTTTTAAATCCTTGTACATCTACTATTGCGTTCATGTTAACTTGCGAACAACACTACTCAGAGGCTTATATTCTATTATTTTTTCATTAATAATAAGGCAGTATGCAGTAGTGTTTTCCGGCAGATCTTCTGAACATTCAATTTCCAAACGCACGTCAACAGGGCCAGTTTTTAAGCAGTCGCTTTGTCTCGAACAGTCGATAACAAATATAGGAGCTTTTTCTTTGAAATCTTTAAGATTCAACAATGGTTCAAGAGGACGGTTGTAATAACACTGACGGAATTTGCAGTACATTTCATATAATATACTGTATTTATTTTCACAGAATTTCAAATCCAGTGAATCGTAAGGATAATATTGTGAATTTAAAAATAAAGTTAGTTTAGTAAGTTTGCAATGGTCAAAATAGGAACAATTTCGTAATTTGTTATTTTTCCTGTTTGTTTGTAATGCAAATATCACATAACGAGGTTTTTCAAGTTGAGAAGCTGTTTTTACAGACCAAGAGTGTTTGGTAGTTTTCGGTAGTACAGGATATTCATATAAATCCCAGTTCCGGAAAGCTAAATGTATTGAACGATCTTTCTCAAGATATTTTAGAAGCGATAACCTTTCTCTGTCAGAAACTTTTACATGTGGTACTCGCCATTGTATTCTATGTATGTCTATTATCACGTCATCATCTTTCTCCAAGATCACGCTGTTCAGATTTGAAGTGCTTCTGTTCAGTATTAACTCATGTTTACAGTTTATTATTATTTTATTGTAATCTTCCGCAAATCCCATGATTCTATTTAATGGGATTAAAGCATTGAATACACCATCACTGTCTTTAATTCCATTTATATTCCATCCCCACACTTCAGATGCTTTGCTTTCACCTTCATTCATGGAAATGAATGACTTTAAAGTTGTAGTTATACCGCTATTTTTAATTCTATCAATTTCTACACCATTTAGTTCATATCTGATATCTTGAAATAAATACATTAACGCATTATTAACGAAATCAACTTTTTTCTTGACTTTTTTTCCAGTAAGATCCTTCACTGAGACGCTTGCTTGTCCTTCAATGTAAATGTAACTTGCTGATGGTAACACATATACATCTTGCTGATGAATTGGTATTCTTATTTCATCATTCTCTTTAAAACTGTTGTTATAAGGGTTATACGTGTGAAGCTCGTAGTTTTCAATAGAATTATCGAAGTGAGGAGACTCCGCAATTTGTAGGATGTTCATACTTTAAATCCTAAAGCTTTCAAGAAATCCTTGTTGCTTTTTGTAAGTTTTCTTTTTATGTTTTTTGTTTTACGTAAACGTCTGCTCTGCTTTGAGTTCTGGATGTGATTAAGATTATTTAGACTTTGATTTGTTTTTTTATTACTGTTCGTACGGCCTTTAAAATTTATTTTATCAAATATTAGCATTTTGTTTTGCGAAAATGAAAATGTAGGTGAACAGGTTCTCCTCTAAAGTTTATACAGTTATTATACAGGTCTAAAATTTTTATTCTAGTTGACGTTACACTTTTTTTATTAACTGGGAAATATATTAAATTTCTAGGTACTTCAATTAAATGAAATCCTGGAGGAACACAGGGAACAAACTCATGAATTATATGAGATGGTATACCGTCAGAGTACGATCCCTGTATGAAATCACATTCGATTCTAATGACGGACACAGGAAGAATGTTAACTGGATTCACTGAGTGGTGCCATTTATTAGGTTCTAATTTCATGGAGGGAAATCCAAGCAACTGTCCGATACTATTATTTGTTTGGAAATTGATTGTTTTATCGCAGAATATAGAACACATTAAAGTATTATTGTTTGATAAAATTTTTAAATTTACACTCTTAATATTTTCTTCGAGGTAATTACTTATGTCTTGCAGAGAATATGTTCCAGTCGGAATATCAATTTTTTTTTCTTCCTCTCCATAGCAAAAAATGTTATTTTTACTATGAACATTTGGTATAGAATTAATGCCAGCAAAATGTATTAAACAGCACTCGTATGTATCATCTAAATCCAAAGGTGGATGAAAATATGTTTCTAAAATAGAATTATTCCCTGTTACGGTTATTGTAAAAGACATTGTTTTATTTTACTGTGAGTAGATAGAAGCTCTTTATTAAACTAAACAGTTATTAAATAATATACTCCTTTTATACATAAAAAAACAACATTCCTGAACGTTAAGTGTTATGATTTAACCAAAAGTTCCTAAGAAATTTTATACAAAGATGACCACATTTGTAGGTACTATTTTTTTGTAAGTCTTCGTAATTGTAATTCATGTTAGATCCAATATACTTAACTAATTCCTTAGGTGGTTTTAAATTACCATAACTATCAAAATATTCAACGTAGTCTTTAATCTTTGCATAGGCTACCCAATGTGTCCCAGGACCTTCAGACGAATCGAGATTAATAATACCACATTCTTTATTTAAAACGCACTTAGGCAATTCATTCCTCATAAAGACTCCACGAAAATAAGGTATATTTGTAGTAAATCTTAAAATATCTAGATTTGTAAGGGGTCTGTTAGGTAGCCGAACTTTCAGTTTTTTTTATTTTCAACATATATTCCAAGTCCATTCTTGTATGGCTTTAACTCCAAACCTTTACCAATAGCTATTGCTTCTAATCTTTTGTTATGCCTTTCGAGTTCAGCAAGTCTTTGATTAGCAGCTTTGTAATCATTATACATTTTAGCAATACCAGCAGCACCTCCAGCTAAGCTTCCAGCGGCTGACAACCCCGCAAATATAGGTATTAACGGTAGCACTCCCCCGGTTTTTGGAAGAGGTATGATACGAGGTAACTGAATAGGGTTTTCTGATGCCAATTCCTTCGCAGTTTTATAAGCAAGCTTAATAAGCATTTTTTTCCCCATCGGTTTCAGTTTACGAATATGTTTTTTAGTATGAGACACAATATTTTTAAAATTCTTTTTAATACCGGAGCCTGAACTGATTTTAGCAATCATTACCTTGTTTACTAGATTAGCCGCTACTTTTTCTCCTAAACTTGCCTTTTTAGATAAAGCACGTTTGTTAGCCATTTTCATCAAAACTGTGTCAGCTTTATGTCTTTCTGATAAGTCTTTAGATTCTGCGTAAGCTATATCGTGTTGCTTACAATACTCGTCTAATTGGTTTATACCCTTATCACCTCGAACAAGCCGTTTCTTTAATTTGGTCCCAGGACCGCAATAATTATAACCAGGCAAGTGTAATTCAAAGGGAAGATTATTTATAATGTTGTTTACTAGACTGTCTCCAGTCATGACAAAATTAATAATGAGGGAATTGAGTAGTGTTTCTTCTATTTATTGTATTTTTTCTGTTAACACTTTTAAGCTTTAATCTAGAGTACATTGTTTTTATGAATCCAACTATTTTCAGTGGAAGGCAGGCCCAACCATTTAACGTATACTTTATTATTTTTTCTTTTCAAAACCTTTTCAACGAGGTAAATGTTTGGATATTTAGTTTTTTGAAGTTCTTCTTCATAGAAAGCTCCTTTGATAGGTCGCCCATGCGCATCTTCTAGTAAATATGTAACAGGATGAGAATCTTGTACTTTTTTAACCGTAAAAATCTCCGTTGACCAGTTGGGTGTATATCCCTTTTCAAAACAACCTTTGTATTTACTTATTCTTACATAATCATTCACACGAAATTTTATCTTCTTTGCCCTTTTATCTTTGCTGTTTATTTTCAAATATTGTCGAAGAATTGCAATTTTATTATGTTGATTTACATCTGCAGGTGCTTGTTTAATTGTTCTATGAATCACATGGTTGTATTTAAACAAAACTTTTTCTAGAGTACCATCAGTCCATTTATAATCACCTTTCAAGCTGAATTCTTTATATAACTTATTTTTAAGAGTCCTTATGAAACGTTCAACAATTGATGCTTTCTTGACAGAGTAGGTGGAATAATGATTTATTCCATTGGTCTCTGTAATATGTCTGAATATATTGTTGTAAAATTCGGTCCCATGATCTGTTTGTAAATTTCGTGGTACTCGCCCTTGTTTCAGTAATATATCAAAAGCTTGAGATACGAGTACTTTATTTTTACTTTTGAGAGGAAAGGTCCAAGCATATTTTGAGAATGCATCAATCACAACAAGTATGTATTTATACCCAGCATTAAATCTTGAAATATGTTGCATATCTATTAAATCAGCTTGCCATAAATCATCAATATCATTTAGTATAACGTGTCTGCGATGAAAATTCACTCTTGCGTTTTTATGTATTTCATTTACGATATCAGCTTTACTCATTTTTTGCGTTTAGGTTCCTGTGAAATCACTAACTTTTCTATTTTATTTAATCTCTCCAATAAAGTATTCACAATATCCTTTAATGATTTCTGGGTTTGTAAACAGGAAGATATACAATCATCCACGTATTGTTTTGTAGCACTATCATTAGAACAAGTTGGGTTTAGAACATTTCTTAAATTTTTTGACTGTACATCAATATTTCCATCTGGACTATAACTTAGGATACAAGATACCTTTTCAACAGTTTTCGGTTGATGAATGTGATTACCAAATTTATCAACATTCATCTTTGATATTCCGTATCAAACTGAATAAATGTGAAATATCAAAAGCTTTTATTCCTTTATGATACCATCTTCCTTTAATTCTTCTATAATAGATAAAATTTCATTGTCATGATTATTATTACCAGCTTCTCTTGATGCTATCAAAATTTTTAATCTTTCCACTAATTCATTAGGATCGTTCCAGTATACAAGATCAGTCTTGCTTTGATATCGTTTTAAAGTCGGTAAACTTCCACCTTGTATAGTTTTTTGCATTTCATCCTCGGAATCATTAAATAATGGCTTTATAATATTACAATATTTCATACTTCTATCTCCTTTTATTTGTCCTAACGGGTTAAAGTCTCTTTTGTGTGCATTTGTGCAATGTAAAATATCCTTATACACTATTTTGTCTTGTTCAGATATTGTATTAATATTCGGTTTTCTGCTAAGCAGTAACTCTTTTAATCCTGGGGTGACTTCATACTGTTTATCACCAATATTAATATAAGAAATTTGTTCTTTGTTATTTGCATCATGTACTGTAGAAAATTTGACATTACTATTACCAACCATTAATTTATTGTTTTCAGTTCGAACTCCAAATGGAACGTTCAAAATATTATCATTGTCATCAAATGCTTTTTCTTTTCTCAATAAAGATTGAAATGGTGTATTAAATTGAGAAAATGTTGATATAATGGGTTCTCTATCATCTTCATCAGTTATAGTTTTTGAAAATGAATCAATTGTATCATTCAATGAATCATATTTTTCAGATTTTCCGCTAAAAGCTTCATATTCTTTCGAATTTGGGGAAGAACACTGAACTTTATTTAAATCAGTTTGTGTACACCATAAATCATCAATGGGTTTCTTATGATATTCAGCCATTGTTTGTAAGGGATCAACAATAGGCTTAAATACTTTTTTAAATTGTAGTTGATCATTATCTTCCTTGTTGCGTAATTGTCTCAGTTTTTTCTTTACAATTTCTGCAGATTTTATCAATTGTTCTTTTATAATATTTTCAGTCATAATCGTATCAGATAAGTACAACTGATGTTTCGTATTGCTGTTAATCAAATGAGCAACAAGTTTAATATCAAGTCTTTATATTAGTCAAAATTTATAAATGTATCAAAATTCTTTCTATAGCGTCCTTGGTTTAATGCACAGTCTTTGTTAATTAGTAAAAAAGTAAAAGGTTCTTTCCATATTTCAATACACATTTTTTTAAAATCTTGCCAAGTCATATCAGAAGTAACATGTTCGTCGTAGATATGTTTTAAGTTAATTTCATCCTGCTTAAAAATTATAACGAGATTTGCATTGTCACGTAATAGCTGCTTTGGAATCTTCGTATAGGTTTGAGACAAATAAAAACAATCGACTTTGTTATGTCGTCCCATTGCAATGAAATTTAAAATATTATATTGTTTCTCGCATGCCACATCATCAAAAATAAAAACTGAATCTGATAATGCATCATTTGGATGAATCACTTCTTCACTAGTATTAAAGATAGAGTACTGTATTTCCGGAACTCTTTTAAAAACTTCTCCAAGAAAACGATACTTTGGCTGAAATGCTGTTTTTGAATATAGATAAACATTTTGAAATTTAACTCCATTATTATGTATTAACAATGAAATAATGACGTTAGTTTTTCCACAGTTTGAAGGTCCGCATATTATGCATCTGATTATATTTGGCAAGAGAGCGCTATGTCTTACTTCTTTCTCTTCTTTTAAATCTATGTTTTTTATTTCTAGTGAAAGTGGTTGTTTGATCAACTTCATTTTGCAATATGAAGTGTTTTTCTTAATTGCAGTTATATTTATATAAATTGGAAAGATGGAATAAATGAGAAGCCGTGTGTTTAGTAGCATGATTATTTTTTATTAATTTAGTTAATATAAAGGTTCATATATTTCTTAATTTAATCTTACTTAATAGTATATTTTTACAAATTTAGCTTAGCTTATATTTTCTGAAACACTTATTATACATCACTGTTATACAATAACATTGCAATTATATATTCATAATCAAGCATTAATTCTAATTATTTTTACAT
The DNA here is from genome assembly GCA_958295455.1 of Coleophora deauratella. Classification (NCBI taxonomy): domain Eukaryota; kingdom Metazoa; phylum Arthropoda; class Insecta; order Lepidoptera; family Coleophoridae; genus Coleophora; species Coleophora deauratella. The sequence goes on from CATQHM010000001.1 coordinate 146,962, forward strand.
CATGAATCAAAATATACCATTACAATGCCCCCATGGCAAAGTATCAATTTTATTCTTTAATATCTGTCTTTTATCATCTTTTCTGTTAAGAACAATTTTATTTACTTCCTGAGAGTATAACACATGTTTTATAGATTTTATTGTATGCATCTTAAATTTATAAGAAGTATCACTATTTAAAGACTTGTTGTAATCACTTGCTTGAAGACGTTTTGTGACTGATTTTGAAGCACCTTTAGCTTTTTTAATTTGATTTTTTAACGTACTAATACAATAGAGCTTAGCCTTAAGTCCTATGAACTCTGTTATAACTTCACCGCCAAGTTCGTCTTTAAAAAGGCCTGGTACCTTTTCATTAACTCTGGGAATATTATATTTATTATCAGTTCTGTAGTTACTTGTATCGAAAGACCATACATCATTTTTAAGGTCTTTGTAGTAATCATTAGTTTTAATCAAATAAAGAAGACTGTCAGTATCGGTATAGCAGAGCTTAACATTGTTTTGATATTTCCTTCTCATATAATTATAATGAAAGCTGTATAAGTGTTGTTTCGCGTATTCCAAAACAGTAAAACCAATGTATATTGGTCGATCTAGAACAATTTTTTCTTGATTCAAATGTATAGCAACGAAATTTTCTGAAAATACAGTAATACTTTTTAAATTGGGTTTTGCAATCAATTTCTCAGCGCCTATAACTTTATTTGTTGTATTATATTTATCATTCCACGTTGTTACTAATTTGACATTCACTTGTTTTCTTCGATTTTCAATAGTTTTTCCAAATATTGCGTTATTGAGCAACTTGAAAAAGTCTTTTTCAAAGTTAGATGTTGATGCTTGACGAAGTCGTGTGTTCAGGTCAATATATTTTTTTAAATAGCTAGCTTGTGTAAATGAAAGTGCTCTGTGTATTTTTTTTAAAACGAGACCATTGTTTATGCATTCTTGTAAATGGACATAGTGTATTACGTATTTATATTTATCATATAAATTTGCTATGAGCTTTGGAGTTTTACCACCAATAGGGGTAAATTTCTCCACTGCAAACGGTAAATCACTATGGCTTTCATGTAAGTAATCAGGATAACTTAAATCAACTTCTAAAATGTACCCACACTTAGAATTGTTTGAAACATTCATAATGTCAAGATTTTCAATCTCAGCTGACGATAAAAGACGAAAGTTCGAAATAGGTAAATTCTGCATCATAGAATTTCCATATAAATTATTGCAATCGCAATAAAATAAGAAGGTTGATTCTTCATTTGAATTAAAGTCTGGCATGTACTTGTTATTAGCTTTAGCATATCGAAGTGAACATTGAGATAATCCTCCACGTATGCCTTTTTCTATTAAATCATATATTTCCAAATCGCTAATGAGTTCAAGTTTAACTCCAGTATACAGAAGCATTGCATCCCAGCTAAGACTAGGAGCGCTTATGTAATAGGCTGGATCTAGTTTATAATGTTGCATACTTGTTCGTCTGAAATTTTCAAATACATCACAAAGGAGTAAAACATCGCTTTTTAAATAAAGGTCTGTATATTCTCCTAAGGACTGAATATTGAATGTTTGCCATACAGTTTGAGCATGTGCATATTCTTGTTCACTTATATTTTCAGATTTCAAAGTGTTATAAAACTCAGCCTTGCTGGGTAAATGTGGTTTATTGTATTTAGAAAAAGAATCTATGTAATCATAAGGATAGATACCCTTTTTTGACAGTAGTTTACGTTTTTCTATTTCCGGGAATTCTTTAGATAAGTTAATGAAATCTTTATCACTTAAATTTTTACATAATACATCCAAACTGGAACTTAAAAATTGGAAAGAATCTATGAACTTGATTTGGATTGGTCGTAGTCCGCTTTTTGATTCAATTGTCTTAGTTATAGATAAATATTTTTCTTTTGTTTTGGGAATAATTTTTAGAGACCCTTCATAATTCGCTAATTCTTTTATAAATAGATGGCTGTCATATCCAATCAAGTTATGAAAAATTACTGGCACAAATGAGCACACTCTGTACATCAAGTTACAATGAGAATGCGCTGCACCTCGATATTGTGATGTAATGTGATCATGATCTCGCACCTTATCATCAAAGAGAAAATTTTTGCAGATGTGGCAGATCTTTGAATTAATATAATTATCTTCTTGTTCTTTTGTAAGGGGTGCCATTGATTTTTTATATGATATAATTTTGTTAATATCCTGTATATCGTTAATTAATTTATCAATGAATACTTTTACTGATTCTGGTCCTCTATATGTAACGTATTTATTTAAAGTGCTGTCGTGTGAACAAGATATATAATATCCGAAACAAGATGGTTCATGTCTTTTTAAAAATTTAGTATTATCTGTTTTCTTTTCATCGTCATCACAGTTAATCAATATACTTTCGAAATCAGCATAAACAACAAAGTTAATCATTTGTTGTCTCTCATAATTTTTAAATTGAATATAGCTATTTTTATCCGGTAGTATTGTTAATATTTTGGGACATATATGAGAACTATATTTATTATCATTTGTAAAGAATTGTAAACATGATTCACAGAGGTATATTTTGCCTTTGTGATGGGTAACTTGACGCTTTACGAGTCTTAAGAGGTCTTTTATTAAGCAATAGTGAGCTTTTCCATCTCGTTCGATAAATAAAAGATTAACATGAACTTCTTTTCTCTTTTCAGTCATATACAGTGGACCAGTCACAACATTTTTCTCATCTAAACCGTATATATTTATACTCACTGAAGAATTTATTTTCTCGAATAATTTTATATCTTTGTGTGATGGCGGAAATGACATGCCATCTATGTTTAGTATTTTCATATAATGTGGATATGAATTTACTCTACAAACGTTATTCTTGGCAGGATACATAGCAGCTACAATGCTCCATAAAAAACAACATTCATCATTGTTTTGTATATTCAAACAACTTTTAGTACTTTTAATAGGATAAGGTAAATCTAAGTAGGTACCTCCTCTCAATGGAGAATATTTATTTATATTTATTTCTAAATGGCTCATGGAGAGACAAGACCAACCAGAATCTTGATGCTGGAATTCAGTCATTTTTGTTCCAAAATAGTCAATTATATCTTTATACAGTTCTTCGATATCAGTGTTATTATAAATAATTTGATATTTTGTGTTAAATGACTTCAACTGTTCCTCACCAGATTTTGGTTGAACAAAGCAAGCAAACAGTTCGAAGTTCACTTTAATACAGTGATGTTTTATCAATAATATGCTTATAACTTTAATTACTTCATTCTTATTATCGAGCAAGAATTCCTCAGGTGTGAGGTAGTCTTCGCTCGGGTTCAATTTATATGATACTATCCTGTTCTTAAATGCAGTAGCTATTATTTCAATATTTTGATACTTTGTTTGTAACAAGCTTTGTGATTTATGAAAATTAGTTCTTATATGATACTGATATTCATTTTTAGGTATATCTTTTTGACAATATTGACAATGAATTTCATAACTTTGTTCTTTTCTTGCCATGGGATTTGACTCAACTGTAAAAAAAGGACATGATTTTATTAGTATATTTTATTGTTTATAACTAAAATACATATACGAAATTAATTACTAACGAGTAAGCAGGATATTTATGTAATTGGCAGTAGCTTACACTAAAATATTATATGAAGTACATAAATCACTGGTATATATTATTTAATAACAATATATGTCCATTACACAACTTATTAAGAAGATAAACATTATATGGATACATGGAAGGGAAAGAAGTTAATAATTGTTATAAAAACTAGTAAATGTTGGCGCAATGTTTCTAAATTCCTTGCGCGTGGCTATTACAAAATTAGACAAGTGCTGCCAAGCCTCTGAATCGTCATTGGTTCTGTTCTTTATAGTGATAACAGCATGTTGCCACCTGTTCATCGGTTTTAGAGATTCAATTTCATCGCATTTATACACTTTTAAATCGATATAATGTGTCCCAGGCTTGTTTTCAAATAGCTGTTTAGAGCGTCCGTTTGAAAGCCTCCTAGTAATGTAGGAGACTATTGGCGCATTACCATGAGCGATGGCAGGTGGCGGCGTGGGCTCGTCGTCGTCGCTGTCCTCGCCGAACAGCTCGCTCGCCGTCTTCAGTCTTGGAAGCTGACTCGTAGATGAAGGAGGCGGGATCGGCTTGAAGTACGGTTTCTTTGCTGGAGGGGGCTTGGAAACCGTCTCATTACGATCTCGGCTTGGGCCAGGAACCGGTTCTGGTTCTAGCACTGGCATTGAAGGTAGCAGAGCTTTCCTCTTGCGAGACTTCTTATCTTCATGACGACGACGGTTGACCTCTTCATCGGATGGAAACAAGGAGTCTGCGTTTTCCGACTTGTAAGACCTGAAATAAATGTAATACAAAATAATTAAAATTGCGATCTAAAAAGCTGAAATTCTTAGTCATTACTAAATTGACTTGACTGCAAATGCATCCTGTGTCACTCTCGGGATGAAGACGAAACTAACAACACCTCTTAAGCTAAAATCCATCAACCCGTTTAGGCTACAGAGTATACCAAAGAAATATACATACACTAGATCACTAGATAGAAAAACATAACCCTCCTTCTGACGCAGTCGGGTAAAAAAAACATAGATGATTAAACTCACTGATAAAAGTAATATTGATATTTAATGATATTTAACACTAACTGGGGACACCTTCTGTTGTACTATGTAACATAAGCGGGAATCGAACCCTCTACTCATGTACTATGGAGTAGTAACCATTGGAACAACGAGTCGATGTATTAAAAACATTTTTCAAACATAGCACATTATACATAAACTCAATAAAATACACATTCGTTATTTGTTTTAGTCTTCATTCACTATAATCATAAATTGTATACCTATTATATTACACTGGGTGCTCGGTGCACGAGTTGCCTATTTAATGCATTTAAGTATATTAATTAACAGATGATCGAGATCTACTGTATGCAGGTATTTTAGATGCAGGTATAACCTATATAAACACACTTGTTTATATAGGTTATATAGAGGTTTCATTTACAATAGGTTGTCAGTACCTATTATAAATGAAACTTCTTCACCTATATTTAAACAAGTGTGTTTACTTATATGATGATAGTAAATGGAGAATAAAACAAAGCTCAAGTAATAAAAATAAAACTCAAAGTATAAAATGCATAAAAATTTTACTTACATGTTTACTGCAGATGTAATCCACTGACTGTTTACACTTGTCACTTGGTGTTTGCACTGTTAGACACTGGTTGATTAGTGATCTCCGGGGGATAGTTGATGATTGATGGTCAGATCGTTCTGGAGTTGTCTTTAAATATCATTTTGGTGTGACGTAGAAGCATCCCTTATGAGGATATACATTTTCCATCAAAGCATACTTTATTCGTATGCTTTGATGGATCCTTAATTTGGAGAATGACTGTACAATAAAGAGTCAGCAAAATCACCAAATTAGTTGGCACCGATCTAAAGGAGCATACACAATACCGCACAGCACAGAACCTGAGATAAATAATTTTAAACGGACGTAAGAAAAAGTATTAATATACAATGTAGATTATCAGTTTCATCCGGCTACCGCAACCAGCCATCTATGAAATACGGGAGCCGATAGATCAAACTCAGGAAATGTAAATACTGCTTTAGAGTTCCTCACTAATTTCAAGATTATATTACACGCATTTCGCTATGTTCATTATACACTGACAGTAACGCTTTAGTTTTCACTGATAGAAGCGATACTAACCCATCAATGTATCATTAATAAATCGATCAGAACATCTAATAAACCTATTAGTATTGTATGTCTTAGGTTACCATGCTGCCTTACGGTAGTTACATGCATATGATATTTATAAAATCATGCGTTTGTAGTGTGCTTAGGTTTAATAAATTGACCACGTTATGTTCCTCTCCTGAACTATTGTATTTAACCAACTTCAAAAAAGGGGGAGGTTCTCAATTCGTCGGATAAAACACTTTCGTTGTCTGGTAAAAATAAATAAATATAAAACAATTATTATTTAATCTAACTCTGACCCAGTGGTTATCGTTCCTAAGAAGGAGTAATGAATGAATTGATGACAGATGGCATTTTTGTATTTAGGTACAGTCTGAAACCGAAGACAGATGAAATAAGTCATAGTAACGGTATATTACTTGAATGCGCTCTTAATATGTGGATCTGAATGTCTAATAAAAAAAAATATTTTATTATATAAAGGCTACCAAAACAATTATTTACGTCAGTAGTACGTTCTCGTTGGTGTAATTATCCAGGTACTCCGATTATTTAAAATAATGTCGGTAAGTATATTCTTAGTTCGTCACTTATTATTTAATACTTTTTCTACCTATCTAAAAAGTGTTGTCATTGGTTTTAATCTATTTCCTAAATAAACACAACGCTTCTTAACCATACTATGTTTTTGTCTACAGACTTTACAGAGCTGGCCATCGATGTCACCCATAATAGATCCTACAATCGTTCAAAATATCACCAACTATTTCCAAAGAGAAGATCAAAGAAATAAGGAAGCTCAAGAACCTAGTGTTAAATTAATGATGTCATCGTTCTTCAAGACCAAAGTGTTTGGCTCCAAAGTTATACGCATTGAAATTTATAATGCACAACATTTTCTGAATACTGAACAATCCATATGCCATTGTAATGCTGAGCTATGTGCCCAGCACGTAGTGGCAGATGTAAACTCGGACCCTATTTACCCACGTATACGAGATATCCTCAAGTGCATGGATAATACATTTTACATCTCAATGTAAATTTTATTAAGTAAAATGTATAATAATATATAAATATGAAATAATATAAGTTTATTATTTGTCTTTATTTTGTAAACAAATAAATACTTTAAGTTTTATATCATTGTAAATCGAAATAATATGTTAAAAATAAATACTACTACTATCTTACGCTTTGATGTATTTATTTTGTATCTTACAATTAGATCACATATTTTTATTAAAGCACATAGCTACCAAAGGTTAGTGTAAAAGAATGCGCTCGATTACCATATCGAGTGAAATATGTAAACATGAAGCAAGAGCTCATTTGCTTACTGATATAACTTTGAAAACAAATAGCTACTTCATATTTGAATGGTATAAATTGGGTTTGTCTGGATCTCCTTTGATCCAGAAACCCCAATTTATACCTACTGACACGATTCTGTAATCTTTCAGTCTTCAGCTTTGTCAGTTTGTAACAGTGATTTTAATTAACATACAATTCCCACACATCTCCACCAATTACGTCGCGAACCACGGTATTAAAGGTATAAGGACCAGCAAACAGCAAACTCTTTAATACGATAAGTATTAAATTGGCATATATTGGGAGTCAAGGAGTTGGATATCTGTCTGTTTAGTCGCCGATACTGACCAGCATCTTCAAAGGATTTCTGAATCACGCACCGTCTTTCCTCCATTAGCTTGCTGGTGAGATCCGAGATGTTCTATTTGAACGGCTGGTTTCTAAAGCCATATTCCCAGCCGTTTCGACAGTTTCCACGAACCCTGTCGTTGTAATCGTCCACATTTTCGCAGTCTCCTAGGCATTCAAAGCGATTTTGCAACTCGAGCTGAAAGCTTTCGGGGTTTTGGAGCTGGATAGGCGCTAGTCGGAGTGTGGACTTCATTAGTCGACATCTTTCCAGCTTTGTTTTTAGATTCAGTGTGCCTATTACCATTTGGTGATCGGTTCCTGTTTTCATCGAGTTGATCACAAGTCTTCAGCAGTCACGAAAAGAATTAAAAATTGTATGCGCTCTCGCATGAGTAAGGAACGAGTCAATTATTTAGCAATCCTCAACATAGAGGCTGATTTAACGAAGGCACTTGATTTTGTTGACATCATTGATGATTTTGCAGAACAAATGTTGCATCGCCCCTCATTGTAATCAGCTAATAAATTCGTTTAACTATTTAATATTTCATTTTATTATATTTTACTGTTTTTTCCTTTGACTGTAGAGTGCGAGGGGTGGCCCGATCCTATATGTAGGCATTTTCTGCGTAGTAGTTACCGCTGAAAAAAGATAAAATTAAATAATTTTGGGTTACTAATGTCTTGAAGTTTATGGGAACTAGCTTTCAATCCTTTATTAGATCGTTAGGTAGTTTAGCTACAAAGACGGGGAGTGATAACGAGATAAAACGACACTATTAGTAGGTTAGGTACCTAGGTTAGTAACAAAAACCACAACCAAACGACAACCCTCCTTTGTATTTATTTATTATTTATTTATTTACACTTTTCTATTGTATTGTATTTTTTCTTTTCTATTCTCACTTTTCTATTTTCTTTTGTATTCTCTTTACCCAACCATAAAATATGCATTTTAAAAACAACATAACAAAGCTTAGTACATAGATAGGTACTTTTTTTTATTAGGTTAGTAACGAGAACCACAACCAAACAACAACCCTGCCTTTGTATTTTCATTATCCAATCATAAAATATGCCACTTTAAAAACAACATAACAGAAAAAGCTTACGTAGATAGGTACCTTTTTATAACGCTCATTCCAATTAATTATGCCAACTTAACACTAATTTATTTACCTTTTCTTTATAATTTGGCGATTGAAACCTTTTAAAAAAAAAAAGATTAAATTTCATTAGGTGCACAGTCATTTTAAAAAGGATTATAATACCTATTACATAAAATGTTAATTACAGGATAACAGGTACACTTACCAGGTTCATTACTCATGTTAAATAACCGCATAGTCCTTAGATTTTTCACAGGCATAAAATAGCGCTTACATCTTTTTTTACGAGGACTGCACTCATCCATATTTTATCTAGTAAACTTTACATACGTGTAACTCGATTTCGCAAGCTATCCGAGGATCCGTGGACGCATACATTACGCAACTCCAACGCAGCCGACGAAAGAAAGGACTAGCTAGGCTAGCCTAGCCCGAGCCACTGAACCGCGCCTGGCGCCTGCGACACCCCCGCGTACATACATCCCGGACCTGCCCTCCCGCGAGAAGCCACTCAAAAATAGAGCGGGAAGCAAATATCATTATTGCCCTTTAGGCCGTAAGGGATAGGTGGTAAGAGCTAGCGCAAAATAAGATCGGTAAGTTCAAATATTGCGCGATTGCTATGTCACTTCCATGTGCCTATAATTGTATGTCAACATACGAACATCCATAATGAATAATTAAAATCGCAAGTTTAGTTAGGTAACATCACTTAGCGGAATTTATAATGGATTAAAGAAACAAAATCATTTACGTAACTATGTCAATAGAATTATTTCCAGAAAAACTGCTTACTTAAAATTGCAAAAAACATCTTTCAGAATCTTCCATAGAAATTGTCAGTAACTACGGTTACTCGTCCTAAGTTTTAAAGTCTAGGCAGAAGATCGAATTACTTGTAATTACTGCAAAGGTTCTTTAAAAAGTTCCGGGGAAAAACGCAGTACTTGAACTTGCGCGTCAAGGGCATTCATGTTATCTGTAGAAGGAGTACGTACTTCAATATACATTAAACATTTTTAAATAAAGACCCTTGAACACCGCAGTAGGTGTAAATACAACTTTTTTCTAAAGAAAATTATGTAAAACCAAGAATGCAAATGAAATTAAATATGTTTTCCAGGGAATATTTTCAAATATTTTTGACGTACAATTTTACTTTTTTTGCATTAGCTCGGACATTTTCAAAGAAAATTTTATGAAAAAAATTGAGGATACGTAGTTCCATGTGTTGAACCAAATGGTAAAATAAAAAAAAATGATGCATGTTTACTTACTGCCTTTATCCACTCGCAGTGCGGACTTAGGAGAACCAAAGTAAAGTGGCATTGGGCGGGGCACATAATTCGTAGAACAGATGGCCGTTGGAGCATTAAATTTCTCGAGTGGCGACCGCACACCGGAAAGCGCAGTGTAGGCAGGCCTCCCACTCGGTGGACTGATGACCTGGTGAAGGTTGCGGGAAGCCGCTGGATGCGAGCAGCGCAGGACTGGTCGGTGTGGAAAACTTTGGGGGAGGCCTTTGTCCAGCAGTGGACGTCTTTCGCCTGATGGTGATTGTACAGTTCACAGATGCACAAACTACAACAAATAAAACACAGGTTTGCTTGGACAACCGCACCCGGTGACAGCTCGATGGCAAGTGTCCACCGTAGTAACGTTCATATAATTTCCAGTATGCTACATCTACCTTTTACAAAAATCATTTTATTTTAAATTGGTTTATTTAAATATTGTGTTTATATAAAAGGTTTATTTAAATATTTTTATCATTTAAAGTTAAGTACCTACTTGTTTACTTCATTTAAAAATTATATTATTTAAGATCTTGTGACAGCGAGTTATTCAATTGATTGTTACATTCAAAAATATATTTCATTTCAATATTTACTTGTAACATCGAGTTATTCAATTAATTGTTTGTTATATTTAAAAATATATTTCATTTCAATATTTACTTATAATACTGAGTTATTCAATTAATTGCTATAAGTATTTTTAAAACGATATATTTCATTTTAACATTTACTCCGGTACTCATTATTTTCTTCTTGTTTTTTTTTTTTTAATTCCATGATTCTTTTATGCTACCTAATACAAAGTTCCTACCACTTGGAACTTGTATACCCAGATGTTTCGGAAAGTGTTAGCGAGGTGAGAAGAAACATCGGGCCTGAAAGAAACTCACCTCAACACATGTTTTTAAAATACATCTATGCATTTAAATTATTATTTTTTCTCGTAAGATAACTAAGTATCTGTTTTTATGGTTGCACAAGTTACAAGTTATTTGTGGTTATTAAAGTTCTGGCAATAACTATTTGGTATTAACTTTTACTATATTTATTATAATACCAATATTTTAGCACAAATACAATACATTTTGAAGTTATATTTTTATAAGTTGGTCAAAAATAAGTACCTAACACATAATATATTATATGTTAAACAATTTTAAACCATACTTTTATAAGTAGTGCCATAAAATATCTAAATGAATTTAGTCAGTCCACTATTATACACATACATAGTAAAGTTTTTTATTGACATTCCTTACAGTCAAATTATACTTAGTAAATATTATATACCGGTTTTATAAACAAACAATGTAAGTAATATACAAATGAATTTCATCAATCCACTATAATAAAAATATGAAATAGTTTTCTTTTATTGAAATTACTTACATTCAATTAATATTTCTCATTATTCTTAGAAAATATATACCAGTTTTTATATACAGACGTAAACTGCAAACTTATTGCTGGTACTTATACCAGCCTTTACAATTTTAATAAAACTAAATCAGATTATATGTATATACGTATCTAGTACAGAATTAATTATTTGTATGTACACTTAATATAATATTCGTTCAAAGTCACACTCATTATGATTCATCTCGATTTTGAGCAATAACGCTTCTTGAAATTCAAATTGCCAGAATTTGGATTACGTTAATTTGAGTATGCGTGTTTTACTTTCTTTCACTTATACAAACATCTCATGTTCCTAGTGAAATTTCCCTTTTCTTCGATTGATTCTTCTCAAATGTAACAGTTTGTCCGCAACCTCATACTGCACCACAGCCGTTATTCCTTTTCTTTCTATTTAGCGTCTCCATTCTGAGTTTCTGGATCATTTTGTAATCACACGCTTCAGTGAAATATCTAACAGGAAATGTTCATTGGTCAAGTTACTTTATCTTTCAAATTCTTCAGATCCTCAGTTATAAGTTTTCTTAATTAGAAGAGTGTTTTATTCATTTACTTGATTACTTCTATGTATATTACTATTAGATTATATACATTTTGCCAGACGATACATTTTAGTCCATTTATATATTTACTCACAATCAGTAGCAATCCTGTTATTTATCGTGAATACCATAAATACATTTATACATTGTTTTGTTACCTTTTTCCGATAACTTATTGTCGGTGAGTTGTACTTATTCAAAATTAAATATGTAAAACAACATTTTACTTATTTGATAGAATTTGCTCCATGCAATTAGCTTGCTCTAACGAATTTAACTATAGCTTAAACTTTTATGAGTCACAAATCCTCTTTTAAAGTGACTTAATTCAACCTACTCCCGAGGCTTATAACAACTCTTTATTATTTTGGCATATTGCTCTGGCATTATTCTATTATAAATTATTTACAATATAAATATTCATGCCTTTGCCATTTTTATCACAGTTCTTCAATTACAGTTCGAAATCACAATAACATTGCAATCTACAATTATCTCAATTCCTTCTAGGTACTAGGTACGCTAAACAATAATTCTAACTCTTCATACTTTTATATCCTGGGGGCCACGAGCCATATCAATAGTGAACGAGTTGACCATTTCCAAATAGTTAGCAATAGAATATTAAGCAACTTCTTATATCAGATAATTTAGATTTTACCCAAAAACTTAGATATCATTTAGAAATCTACCTCTTTATAGGCTATTTGGCTAAATGGGATCAGTGTGTCATATTTGCTTTCCTTTGAAGGAAAAACCATAATTGTAGGTGCTATTCAGTCTTCTGACCAAATAATTGTAGATACTATTCAGTCTTCTGACCAAATAATTGTAGATGCTATTCAGTCTTCTGACCAAATAATTGTAGATACTATTCAGTCTTCTGACCAAATAATTGTAGATGCTATTCAGTCTTCTGACCAAATAATTGTAGATACTATTCAGTCTTCTGACCAAATAATTGTAGATGCTATTCAGTCTTCTGACCAAATAATTGTAGATGCTATTCAGTCTTCTGACCAAATAATTGTATATGCTATTCAGTCTTCTGACCAAATAATTGTAGGTGTTATTTAGTCTTTTGACCAAATTAACCATCGACGCGCTGGCAGCTACTATCTAGGAGCTATTCAGCATTTTAAGTTTCAGACAAATCAAGCATCGCTATTAGCAACTTTATTTTCGTACTAAGGTGACAACAAGGCATAAGGTGGCATATATTTGACAACAACCTGTAGGTAGGTGATATCCGGCTTTTAGCCTTTATTATGTTTAAATTTATTTATTATTTTAATGTCTCATTGATTATGATTGATATATTTTTTACATTGACATTCAATTCAATTTAGTCATTTATTTATATAAATGACTACTTGTATTCAATTTTTAATTATTTTGATGATCACATTATATTGTAATTTAAAATTGATAATGTGAACTAAATGAATCTAATTTTACCAATAGTATGCATAGTTTCAAAACTCAGTTTATGCTAACTCAATTTATATAATTTTTTTCATGGTACACATTACATAAAATCAAACGGAAACATGTGAAACATTGTAGGACTTGCAATACCGTTCCTTGTTTCCCTCAAAAGCCAAACTTGTACTAAACCTCTGACTTAAAACTTTCTTCTGCCCGGCCTGCTTACTATCTTACAGGTACAACTATCGTCGACAGATACAATCTAACATTTAGTTTTATTTATATACCATTTGACACTACCATTGACTAAGACTGTCAAGTACAAGCCGACTAAGACTCAATTGCAGTTTAAATCTCATTGGATTTAACACAGCTAAAAAGTCAATTTATTATGTTATATTTATTATATCAGGTATCACTTGATTTTACAAAGCTACCACTTTTTATGTAAAATTAATTATTTTTTCAAATTATGTACCAGTTTTTAGGAACACTGCCCAGCATTCGCTAAACCAACACTTTGTATTTTACTTTGTCGTTTGTAGGTACACCGTGCAACCATTGCCAAAACATTACTTTATTGGTACCGTTCAGCATTTGCTAAACTACCACTCGTACTTGGTACCGTTCAACATTTGCTAAACTACCACTTGTACTTGGTACCGTTCAGCGATTGCTAAACTACCAGATTGTTCTTTGTTTCCTCCCTCATTTAGCCAAAATCCAGCCTAAAACAGATTCGAATTTTCCAATTAATCCTTTCTACATTGTTTAATTTCGACATTTTGCTCAGTCAGTTCCCGCTTACGCGTCCTCAAAACTATATTATTTTAGAAATATATTCACCATCTCTATATACGCTATTACCACCCAGGACAACTTTCTTATTCCTTTGAACTATGTCAGTGATTATGATTAAGCTATTTCACGCATCTCTTTGTGTTATATTCGGTTACGTAAAGAAGCCCCTAAGAAAAGCTATCTGCCTAAACCAGTACCAATAATCATCATCGCACGATTATATTATGTATTTATTAGACATTTATGATTTTTATGTTAAGGCATTGAGACCCGTCTTAACTGGATTTCCTTTTCAACAATCTTATTTCTTTCATTTAAGAAATATTTTTAAAGATTCAACTATTTTTATAAATATTGTAAATATACTTATTAAACAAGAAATATTTCATTCTGTTTCAAACCAACTTCGGTTGTACATGAAGACTATATACGTCCTTACTTCATACATATCATAGTATAGAAACTCCTTTCTTTAAACTTTTTTGTTTATTGAAAACTTTTTGTTCGTAATGAAAACGACTTTTTGGCGGGAACTCGCGGCAAGAGTTTGTCATTTTTGTTTTATTATCCGAAAAAATAGATATCGTGGTTTTTAATGCATAATATTGATAGTTTATTGTTCAATAAAGTGCCATTTAAGTGTCTAATATGTAGGATAATGAAATAAAAGTGTGTAGACTGTGTTTCGAGTGCTCTCAAGAAGTCCATTAAATCTTCATCAAAAGTGCTATCATTTTGCTGAAGAATAGGAAAATTTAAATACAAAAGAAATGGCTTTGGCCTCAATTGAATTTTCCTATAAAGACGAAAAGATACGGAAGAAATGGCTTATGACCTTTAAATACAACAGCAGATTTACAACAGACCAGGCTGTATGGCTCTGATCCTTTGCCTTCCCCATCTCGGGGTAAAAAAAAAACAATACAATACTCGTAATGAAAACTCGGCGATGCACCGCATAACGCATAAAATCTTTTTATTTACTGACTTGACATTAGTCGTCAGAGAAAAAGAAGTAAATACAAACAACGCGTGACATGACATTATTTTCTAAAGACGAGGCAAACTAGTATTTTAAATTAAGGTGATGCCATTAAACTTTTATTTTATTATTTACAGTTTACTATATAAAAATAATAAATACAAGCATGTTATAAACTTTTTCCTGTAAATAAGACAAATATTCTGTCGGGCTTATGAATGCGGTGCACGATACCCGTTTTCATTTCACATTTGAATGGACTCGTCCATACTTTAAAAGTCCGTGACAAGAAATTTTGTATTCTGTAAATTTTACAACAAATCATTAAAAATCACTGTAACAGTGTTCTTATTTAGGTTATTTCCTACGTTTATGTACCAAATTACATGAGTTCACATTACTCAACCATTTAGTAACAGTATGGAGCTATTTTAGTTGTATTTTTTCAAACATTTTCTTGTCTTGATTTTTTCAAGTATATATCTCGATATTACCTCTGTTGTGTTTATTTAGTTTGTACTTGCGTCAGAATTGGTTAATCCTGGCTGGGTCGCCACTTGTACAGTTCACAGATGCACAAACTACAATAAATAAAACACAGGTTTGCTTGGACAACCGCACCCGGTGACAGCTCGATGGCAAGTGTCCACCGTAGTAACGTTCATATAATTTCCAGTATGCTACAGT